>PVKE010000413.1:0-149217 GCA_004027555.1 Craseonycteris thonglongyai
AAAAAAAAAAAAAAAAAAAAAAGAAATTAAGGCTTGGTTTATATGGGGCTCACAGTTCATCAAATTAGTAGGCTTTATTCTCATCTTTGGGCTGAAGTTCAGTTTAGGATAAACTCTTGAAAGGAAGGGATCAAGTTTAATTCATCTTTGATTTTCCTAGAGCCCAGAATAATGCTTGGCATTTAGTAGGTGGTCAATAAAGGTTGATTGATGAAATCAGTGATGATATAGAGAAAAGGCTGTAAGAAGCAGGCCTACATTGGTTAGGGCTTTTAGTCATAGAGTGGAAACAGTTAAGAACTCTACATGTTGAGGGTCTTGTGTGCACCCACCTGTCTAGTTTGGTTTTCTAGTACAGTTCTATTCAGAAGCTGAGAGGTAGCTACTCAACCTCTGGGAGTTATGTAACCATAATGTCTACTAATTTTTGAGTGCTGTTATCCATCTTACACTCTGCGAAGCAGTTTATATAGTTGACTTCATTAAATGTTTACAGAAACATTATGAGTTGGTCTTATCCTTATTTTACAGATTAGGAAATAGAGGCTGAGACAGACCACATGTCCTAAGCATGCCCACTGAATGAGTCTGTGGCAGAGTGGGAATTTTATGTTGGATGTGTCCAATTCAAAGCCCTGCTCCTGACCCCCTTCCATCCCTTGTAATTGTCCTGCAGACTGTCCCCAAAGCTGTTCTTCCCTGTGGAAGTTAAGAAACATTAGTCATGCTCACTGCACTTTGCTGCCTGGGTTTTTGGATCGTGGATGCTTTGAGAAGCCTTTTCTGGTGCCACTTGACTTTTGTTTGTCCTTCTTGAAAACCTTGCTCACCCAATTGGAGTCTTCAGCAGGACTTGCCCTGGACAAAGAAATGAAGTAGGTGGTTTGTTAATGACCTGTCCTGGACCCTCCACTGTCAGGGCCCTGCCCCAGCTCGGAAGGTACCAGACACACCAATACTGTGATTCTCAGCCCTGGCTGAGCATCAGAGTTCCCCAGTTAGCTTTATTGTGTGATCACTGAATATTTATCTGAGGAACATCATGCCAACTAGTCAGCTGAAACTCAAACTTTTACACAGTTATATGTTAAAGCAATGAAGTTTAAATCCAGTGCACAAAATGTATAAATTATGCCCAAGCACAAAATGATTAAATTTATACAAACTCTTATAAAAAGTTTTAGAATTAAAATTATACTTAATGAAAGAGGCAGGCATATTTTAATACATATGATGATATGATATGATATGATATGATATGATATGCAGTGGGAACCTCAAAAGTAAGAGTACCTCAGGTCCTGCTCTCCTACTACCTGCAGCTGTGTCCAAAGAGAAATTCAGCCACTGCCAGAGCTGCCCCAAGACAGGAAGGATTTCATCAGAGAGCAGAATACCCTTGACCCATCCTCTGATCTCCTGCTCCTGCCTTGTACTGGCTAACTCAACTGGCATGCAGCCAGCAAAGGAGCCTGGGTAATGTGATCCCAGGAAACTCAAAAACATAGGGATCCCTAGACCCTCTCATAACAACTACAAAGATAATAATGGAGTACTTGTTACATAACCCAGACAAATGATGTGCATTATAAGGAAGATTTTCTGGGGATAATTTACAGCATAGGAGTATTAGCCTCCTTAACATGCTGATAAGAAATCATTTGGATTAAAGAAGACCCTTAGTTCATATGTAGTAGCTACCCCAGGTTAGGATATAGCATTTCTGCTCGCTCTCTTGAACTGAGGCATCAACAGAGAGTAAGATATGAGGGGGTGGCACATTCTCACTGCACTCAGAGAAGGTGCACTCCCGGTGTGCACAGCAGGCAGCTGAAGAGAATGACATTGTCAGCACGAATAGGCTTTTGTCCCACACACTGCCCCCACTGAAGAAGAGAGGAGAGGGGTGGGGGTTTGTGGAATGTAAAGGGGTGGACTGTAATCACACAAACTAGAAAAGAATGTCAGTGTTTCTAGGGCAGCTAAAGAGATGGAAAATGCCCCCACCCCCATCAAAGGAAAGAATGTATTCTCCCTGAAGGAGAACTTACGTGACACAAGACTTGCTGCTGGTTTCCTTCACATTAACCTGAAGCTCAGTGCTTTTTGGCTCCAAAGAGGCTGGAGGAACTGCAGCCAAAAGTAAAAATATAGGAGACATGAGTGAGATGATATAACTACTGTAAGCAAGAGGAAAGAACTCCCTTGTTCTCAAATTCTCATATTTAGAACTAGAATCATGTTACTAGCTTTGACTGAGAACCAGGGCAGCACTATTTGTGAGAGGACTGATGCTGACCCTCGATGTGATATTATCAACAATTCCCTCACCGAAAGCTCTTGTGTTAGGGAAACTTTTCAGAAAAACCCCCATAGGGGCCTGAACCTTCCATCGTCTGCTTTATTTGGTGCTTTTTTATTCTAGTTTTTGTGGGAATAGAAAATATTAATAGTTTTATGAGCATTGTTCTTACGTAAGCTCTTTTCATGCTTTCAGAGTACAAGGATATATAATATATGAAGATGAATCATGTAATCATGTAATACATGTAAAAAATAATAAAGAATATAGTTTGATTCTTCTACCTGAAGTTCCTTCATATGGAGGTCTGCTTGATCTCCCTAAACTAGTTGCAGTTCCTTTTTTTTTTTTATGAATGCTTAAGGACTTTTCACAGCACGCCCACCTCTAACAATATGACCATCGCTAACTGACTGATAACACTGACCCGTGGGGAGGCTCCCCTCTGCCCAACCCCATAGCTGGCCTAGAATGTCACTGTAGAGGCTCAGCTGGAGGCCATAACAGGATTTCTCAATCTCAGCCCTAGTGACATTAAGGCCCCAACAATTCCTTGCTGTGAGCGCTGTTCTGTGCATGGTAGGATGTTCAGCATCCCTGGCCTCTTTGTTCATTAGATGTCACCTACTAGGGGACAACCAAAAATGTCTCCAAATATTGTGAAATGTCTCCCGGGGGCGGGGCGGCAAAATTGCCCCCAGTTGAGAACCACTGGACTATCTGGACCCTCTGTCCATATCCAGTATGAGTAAGGAATGCCTGCTCAGGGCCCAGGAGACAGCTACCTTTAGGTACAGGTGTGATAACAAAGTGAATATATTTCATTTAATAGGCGGTAAGGGAGTATGTGAAACACTTTGACCAATTTTCTGGCTTTAATACGTCCTTATATTTTGTTTCATTGTGATAAAAAAAAATCAAAGTAGGAGATGCTGGGATGGCTCAGCGGGTTGAGCACTCGCTTTTCAGCCCCGAGGTCTGAGGATCGAGTCCTGGTCCTGGCCCCCAGCCCGTGCGAACTGTGGTGTGCTTCCCATGTGTGGGGGTCTCCAGTTCGGTTCCTGCTGGGGCAAGCTTCCATGTAGGAGGCCCCTGGTTTGGTCCCCGGCTCGCGGAGGTGTGCCTCCCATGTGGAAGGCCCCCAGCCCAGTTCCTGCCCTGAGCAGCTTTGCACCCACCTGTGTGGAATGAAATTATGTCGAAACACTAATGATGTACAACTATGGAGACTGTTCTGGGCTCTCCCCCTCCTCTCTCTGTCTCTCTCTGTCTCTATCTCTCTCTGTCAAAAATAATAAAATAAATCTTAAAGAAAAAAATCAGGGGAAGCCGGGATGGCTCAGTGGGTTAAGCGCTTGCTTTGCAGCCTCGAAGACCAGGGATCGAATCCCGGCTCTGGCCCAGATGGACCCACATACTGACCTGAGGTGTGCCCCCAGTTCAGTTCTTGTCGGGGCCTGTTCAGGAGGCTCCTGGCCCAGTTCCTGCCCTGGGCAGCCCTGCACCCACCTGTGGAGTGAAACTATATGGAAAACTAATACTGTCAACTATGGAGACTGCTCTGGGCCCTCCCCTTTCTCTCTCTCTCTCTCTCTCTCTCTCTCTCTCTCTCTTTCTCTCTCTCTCTGCCTTTCTCTCTCTGTCAAAAACCAATAAAAATAGAGCTTAAAAAAAAAAATCAAAGTAAACTGATCCCAGAGGAAGGGTCACCCATGACTTGGGGCGGATCTGAAAAGAAAAAAGGCTTGCTAATCCATGCCACTGTTTACCATAACAACTATGGAAGTTTGACTGATGGGCCACAAGGATCCTAAAACCTGGCTTCATTCTATCACTTGGGGCCTTCTTCCTTTGCCCCTAACTAGACCATCTACTGTGGCCAGGTATCTTCTCCATCCTGAATGTACCTTGCACTTCCTTCTTTGCACCTGAGCTTCTAGAATAAACAGGATCTGAAATGCTCTTTCCACTCCATCCAATCCCATCACACAGACCATGATTGTCAAAATCCTGCCCATTTCAACTTACCTGTCACCTCCAAAAAGCCTTTATTATTCCCCCAGAGAGAAGTGATCTTATTCTCCATGGATACCCACAACATGTTTTCGTTAGTTAGATAGTATTTAATAATTCCTCTTGTATTTTTGAGGTTGGGTTCATGTCATCCCCTCTGCTGGAGAGGAGATTTCCTGAGAGTAAATGAGGATTGTGTATCTTTGTAGCCCCTACAACTAACTGTGTTTCTCAAACTGTCTGCCACAGAGTCAGTTTTTTAAAATCTTACTTACAATCCATAATAAACTAGTACTTTGTGACATACAATACAAATGAATTATAGAAAAACTCTGGGACACAATGGTAATATCTTAATGCTATACGAGGTCCGACAATTACGTTTGCAGACTCGTCCTAAACAAAGGGCTACACACCTCAGTGCTGAATATCACTATGGTCACCTTTGAAGTCCTCCCCTTGGGACGTTATGCACTAATGCCAACACCTAGTCCACCCTTCAAAATAATTTTGGAACTCTTTTTTGGGAATGGCCATCAGAACTGTCATCCTATTATGCTTGATGTCATGAATGCCATCAAAATGTCTTCCTTTCAATATTTTCTTTATCTTCAGGTAAAGAAAAAAGTCATTTGGGGGCCAGATCAGGTGAGTAGGGAGGCTGTTCCAATATAGTTACTTGTTTATTGGCTAAAAACTCCCTCACAGACAGTGCTGTGTGAACTGGTGCATTGTCGTGATGCAAGAGCCATGAGTTGTTGGTGAAATGTTCAGATCATTTTCATCTAACTTTTTCATGCAACCTTTTCAGCGTTTTCAAATAGCCAACTTGGTTGACTATCCAGTTGGTACAAATTCATAATGAACAATCCCTCTAATGTCAAAAATGTTTATCAAGATTGTTTTGACTCTTGCTTTGGATTGACGGATCATTTTGGTTGTGGAGAACTGACAGACTTCCATGTGCACTTTGACACTTCGTTTCAGGATTATATTGGTACATTATGTTTCATCATCAATGATAACATGGCCCAAAACATCATCTTGCCTCTCCAAAAGGTCTTGGTAAATTTGGAGTCTCCTTTGCTTTTGCTGATCGGTGGGCTCCTTTGGGACCATTTTTGCACACACCTTTCTCATGCCAAGATTTTCAGTGAAGATTTTCCTAACTATTTCTCTACCAATGTTTACTGGGTCTGCTATGCTTCTCACAGTCAGTCGATGATTTTGACACACCATTAAATGTTTTTGCAATGTTTTAATCAGTTCTGCTCTTTACTGGCTGCCCTGACCTCTCTTCATCAGTGATGCTTTCTCTCCCATCAGAAAAACATTTCACCCATTTGTACACTGCCGTTTTCTTCATGGCATTATCCCCACAAACGTGGACTAACAAGTACCTGTTTCCACTTCTACTCTTGCCAAGTTACAAGAAATTTAATGTTTGTTTGTTGTTCTAATTGCAGCTCTGATATTTTCACAATGGCACACAAAAACACCCAACAATAATGAATGCCTCTCAGCAAGACACTACCACACATTGACATGAACGCAGCTGTGAGACACTGATATACCAAGGTTATGAAACATTCTCAAGTTATTTGTATAGTGCTGCCAACATAAGGGCATGGTGGCAAGTTCACGAACTTCATTGTCAGACCTCGTTAGCATTTCTAATACTTAATTTCTGCACTCATTTCATTGTTACCTCATAAAAAATAAGAGACTGGTGGGAAACCAGGATGCCTCAGTGGGTTAAGTGCTCACTTTGCAGCCTCAGGGACTGAGGATTGAATCCTGGTCCCAGCCCACGAGGGCCAATATGCTGAACTGGGTGTGTTTCCCATGTGGGAAGCCCCCAGTTTGGTTCTCACACCCCAGGTTCAGCCACTGGCTCAAGGGGGTGTGCCTCATCTCCCATGCGGGAGGCCCCCAGCCTGGTTCCTGCCCTGTGCAGCCCTTGCCTACCTGTGTGAAACAAAACCATGTTGAAAACTGTCTCTCTCTGTCTCTGATTCTCTCTGACTCTGTCAAAAACAATAAATTGTTAAAAAAAAAGCGACTGGCACTGGTGTACAGAGTACCCTTTGAGTGGCACTGCCCTGGCATGGTGGCTTTCACAATAAAAATCCTCAGAACAGCAGTTCTCAAATGTGAGCAGCCAAAAGAGTCACCTGGAGGACTTGTAAAAAACTGAGTTCCGCCCCAGAGCTTATGATTAAGCAGTAAGGCCTGAGAATTCTCATTGCTAACAAGTTCTCAAGGGATGTTTTTTGCGGCTGGTTGGGGACCACACTTTGAGAATCACTGGACTGAAGACATGAATAAATGTCAAGTACACGGCTCTCTTGTGGTGCCTGTTCACTAGACGCCAACTTCACCAAAGCAGCCCTCGCAAGCAGCGCTTACCACCTCCCTCACTGCTACACACTTGCGGAGAGGCTCCGGCCAGCGAGTCCTTACCTTGGGGCTGCTCTGAGCCCACCTCCTCCATAGCTGACCGTGTAGGCGATGCTGAAGAACCCCGGGGCGATGTCCGATGTGCCCCCATAGTGCCTCGGGGAGGCCTGGGGGACACAGATGACAGGGAGGGTGGGGATCTAGGTGGGGATCCAGTTGGCTGCACCTGCTGCTGTGGTAACACAGGTGTTGAGCTGGGGACTCCATGCACAGCTGGGAGTGACACAGGTGGCAAATCAGTTGGAGAATGTGCTGATGATGAAGCCAGGGATGATGCAGGTGACTGATCAAACAAAGAGACAGCCGGTGAAACGGGTGACTCACATGCAGGTTCAGGTGTCGGTCTTGGTGGAGACACAGGTGGACCATGGTCTGTGCTTCCTTTCCTTTTGGGGGTCCATTGTGTGTGACGTTGTACAGACTCTTCTGGACCGGCCTGCTCTGTTTGGAGGCTTGGTTGACTGAGTTTGGGGCAATCACTGCCAAGGGCAAGTTCTATCTGGCAGTATACTTCGACCCGGGGGAAAATCACTCTCTTGGAGGGAGAATTAAGGTAAGCAGCATCTAGAAAGAACAATAGCATAGGGTCACAGGTGCCCTTACTAACCCCTGGCCCCAGATTGGTGTCTACAAAAAATGACTTTCCAAATTATTTCCATAAGCAGGATCCATGCTCACCAGTGGCCTTTCTTTACTTACTGGAATTTGCATTGAATATTTGACTGTGTGTTACTTCACTTATTCAGTGGGCATTTGGTGAGCATCTATACATGCCAGGCGCTATGCCAGGCGTTACACCAGGCACTGAGGAGGTGGAGGCAACATCAGCTGTAATAGTTCCTGGCCTTTTGGAGCTTACAGTCCAGTGTGGGCAGGCACTGACCACCCAAATAATCTCCAGTTTTAACCAAAACACGTGCTAGGCAAGAGAGGCACATGGTGTAATATTAGGAAAGAGGGAAGCACAGAGGACTTAACTGGGAGGTCTTCCTGAGGGAGTGACATTTCAGCTGAGATCTGAAGGGGGAGTGGCCCAGGGGATGGTCAGGGTGGGGTGGGGAAGAGTATTTCAGACAGAGGGAACAGCACACACAAAGGCCACACATTCAGAGGAGCGCTGGGCGTTTAGGGCCTGAGAGGAAGGCAGTGTGGCTAGAGCAGGGGTGGGAGAGGGGCCTGAGGAGGCCACGGGACAAGGTCACACCGGGGCTTGGAGGCAGCCTTGAGGACACTTGGTTTTCACAGAGACCATGAAAACTTATAGGCAGGGAGGGGCTGACCTGTCTCCCGTTTTGACAAGATCACCGTGGCTACTGTGCGGGGACTCACTGACCAGGGCATGGGGACTCAGGGAAACCTTTCATGTTGCTACAGACAGGCGTTCGGGGCTCACAACTGGAAGGACAGAGAAAGAAGCAGAAGATTCTCTTTGGGAGGTAAAGTGAGTGAGAACTGGCAAAGGCTTGGCTGTGGGATGAGGGGAGGTAAATAGCTTGCACAATCGAATGAATGCTGGTATTGTTTGTTGAGACTATGGCCGGGGGAAGGAAGGGTCTGGGGAGAATGTGGGGAGCACAGGTTATGAGCTTGTTTGGGGACATGTTGAGTTTCAGGGCCTTGGAGATGTACCAGGGAGAGATGGCAAGTGGGCAGTTGAGTATATGGATTTGGATCCCTGAGCAGGGATGAGGGGTAGAGACATATATTATACTTGGACACCCCACCTATGGATATTACTGAAGCTGTGGTGGTAGCTGCAGAGGAGCATGTTGAGAGGAAAGTGAAATGAGAAGAGGGAGGGGCCAGGATTGAGTCAGGAGACAGGGACAGGGGGCCCAGGGGGTGTTTTCTAAAACAGACAAGACTGGGGTAGATTTAAAAGTTGCTGGTAAGAGAAATCACAGACTGGGAGAAAATATTTGCAAATAGGATTTCTGCCAAGGGGCATTTATCTAGACTATATAGAAACTCTTAAATAAGAAAATGAAAAATTCTGTTTTTTAAATGGGCAAAAGATCTAACTGAAAGATCCAGTGGCCAAAACTGGAACAATTTGAGAAACAAAATAAATAAAGTAGGATTGAATAATAACCCAAAGTATAAAATAAGTATCCATGAGTCCATACATATATTAACAAATGATTGAAAAGTAAGTAAATGGGGGAGAAGAGACAAATCTTCCTTGCAGAAGAATTCCAAACATTTTATGTAGACATCCTGCCCTGAAGTAAATGGAAAACTATTCCTCACTTTCTCAGTGTGAGCTATGCACCGTGACTGCCTTCCAAAAAGCACAGTATGGAAAGGGGAGAAAGAGCAAGTTCACAGTGGAGAAACCTCGCGAAACCGCCTCGGCCAGGTGGTCATGGTCAACATCACGAGCGATTAGGCGTCGAGACAGCACGTGCCCATGAGGCAATGTGGTGAGAATGGCACTTTGCCTCTGTGGTCTTCCTCCTCCAAACCCATAACCCCAGTCTCATCATGAGAAAAAACATCAGCTAAACCCCAACCAAGGGACAGTCTACAAAATATCTGGCCAGTCCTAAAACTTGCAAAGGTCATTAAAACAAGGAGAGTCTGAGTAACTGTCACAGACAAGAGAAGCCTAAGGAGACATGACAACTAAATGTGTTGTGGTGTCCTGAGTAGGATCTTGGGTCATCAGGTAAAAACTAAGAAAATCTTTAAAAAATATTGACTTTACTTAATAATAACTTATCAGTATTGGTTCATTAATGATAAACAATATACCGTACTATTACAAAACAATAACATCTAACAAATGTGAGATAATAATAGGTAAATCTGGGTGTGGAATATATGAAAACTCTCTGTACTATTTTCATATATATATATATTTTTGTAAATCTAAGACCATTCTAAAAAATAATGCTTATTAAAGGTCTAGAGAGAAATGGGCAAAAGAGTTGAATGCACTTCAAAGAAGATACTTGGACAACTAATAAGCAAGTGAAAAGATGTTCTACATTATTAGTCATTAGGGAAATGCAAATCAAAACCACAACAAGGTACCACCACACACCTATGAGAATGGCTAAAATTGAAAATACCTGCCATACCAAGTGTAGTGAGACTGTGAGGATACCAGAACTCTCATAAACTGCTGGTGAGAATGTAAAATGGTACATGCACTTTGGAAAACAATTTGATTGTTTTTTAAAAAACTCAAACATATATTCTGGGTCTATGGTTAGTTTGTAGTATCTATATCCAAAAGAACTGAAAATAGAATCTCAAAGAGATATTTGCACACCCATGTTCATTGCAGTATTATTTACAATAACCAACAGGTAGAAGCAACCCAAGTGTCCACTGATGAGTGAATGTGGTATATGCAGTAAAGAAAATATGGTATATGACTATACACATGTTGAAAAATTATTCACCCTTAAAAAGGAAGGAAATCTTGTCACATGCTACAACAACATGGATGAACCTTGAGGACTCTGTAAGTAAAATAAACCAGTTACAAAAAGACAAATGCTGTATACTCACTTATAGGAGGTATCTACAGTAGTCAAACTCATAGAAATAGAAACAGAATGCTGGTTGCCAAGGCCTAGGGGGAGGGGAAGACGGGGAGGCATTGGCCAATGGGTATAGAGTTTCAGTTTTGCAAGGAAAAGTTCTGGACATTAGCTGCACAACAATGTGAATATACTTTACACAACTGAACTGTATACATAAACATGTTAAGATGGTCACTTTCATGTTATGTGTTTTTATCACAATTATTTATCTATATAAATTATAACTAATGATATACAATTATATATAACATGATAATATAATTATATATACGTTCATGTACATATATAACACGCATCTTCCATGTGATCTAATCATTCCACTTCTAGGTATTTACCCAAGAGAAATGGAAGCATATGTCTATACAAAGATAATAGCCCCATACTCTGGTTTCTCTTCAGATCACATAAATCTTTCGCCTTTACAACCTAAATGTTCATTATTAGGTGAATGGATAACTGAACTGTGGTATAGTCATGCAATGGAATGAAATATAAAAAGGAATGACCTATTTATACCATGCAATAACATGGATGAATTTCAGTATAATTATGCTGAGTGAAAGAATCAGACAAAAAAGAGTTCATACTGTAAGATTACATTTATCCAAACCTCTAGAAATTGCAATTAATCTGTAATGACAGAAAGCAGGTCAGGGATTGCTTGGGGATTGGGGTACATGAGGCAGGTGGGAGGAATCACTGAGAGGCATGAGGACTCTCTGGACTTGATTATTCACTGCCTTGATTGTGTTGCTGTTTCACAGGTGTGTGTGTGTGTGTGTATGTGTGTGTGTGTGTGTGTGTGTGTGTGTACATCAAATTGTGAGAGGGAAGAGGGAATGAGAGAAGGTAGAACGGCAGGAAGGCAGCAAGGAAGGGAAGGAGGGAGGGAAGGAGGGAAGAAGGGAGGAAGGTTTGGGCGAGCATGCATGGGTGCTACATGGATATTTTTAGACATGGCATCCTCTGACTCCAACCTCACTCAGCGCCCACACCGCACGTCTGTGTGGGGAATGTGGATTTGCAGGCACACCAGCAAGCCCGCATGTCCTTCCCTTTGGCAGAAGGCTGCTGCCAGGGGCAGCCAAGAGTGGAGAGGGAGGCATGCCCGGCAGCAGGAATAACCAGGTGGATGTGAGCCCTCAGGAGGGAGGAGGAAGAAGATGCCAGGATGTGAGCTGAGGACTTCAGGGTGACACCTTGTGGGTGTGGCTTCCTGCCTGAGCTGACCCCCGGAAAGCAGTTGGGCGGGAGGCTGCTTTCCGTCCCCAGATGGCAGGCAGGCATTAAGAGGGAGGCTCTGGGCACCAACCACAATTATTCAGGATTCATGTCTGGTGCCAGGAGAAAAATCCAGCCCCACCAAACCCAAGAGGATTTAGGCGGTGGAGCTGAAACCTGCATGGAGAATGCCAAGTACAAACAGGCAAATTGGAAGAGGAAGCAAAAACAGCTGGCAGTCAGCACGAGACATTGTCTCCCTTATGAGTTGTGACTGTTCCTACTTGGAGTGCTTCCAGGGATGTTGGGAAACCTGCCATCCTCAAGACACTGCCTCAACTCAGGGATGGATGCCTGAAATGCTATTAGAGCTTCACCCTTGGGTTTAAGATCACCATTTGTACTTGAGAAAATGTCCACTAAGGGTGGAAGGGTGTAAGGGTGAGAGGGCACTGGGTTCCTCCCAGAGCTGGACAGTGGGAGAAGGGGCTACTGAGAAATAGGGGACTAGAGATGCTTCACCACCCACTTTGTAACTCCTCCCAGGGCTTGTCCAGAGAGGAGGAGAAAGGAAAATTCCAGGGGCGAGATCGGTGTGGAAGCCGCCAGGTAGCCAGGCTGTCACCTAGGTGCCGAGGGGCCTCCTGGGCAGAGAATTGGCACCTGCACCAAGATCTGAGCCCCCAATCAGGGGGTCTCCTGAGCCCCCGCTTCCATGGTCATTGAGGATAAAGTGGAGGGGCTCCCCAGCTAGTGGCAGAAAGGACCCCAGACCTCAACCAGCCCCATCTATTCCCGAGGTCCACCTCCACGCCCCACCACCTCTCACGTCTTTCAGCTTTGGACACCTGGAGCTCACATTCCACAGCTGTCACCTGTGTAATGGGGGGGACGGGGCGTTGTCAGAGGACCGTCAGGGTTAGGAGGATCTGTCCTGCAGAGCTGAGAGGAGGGCCTGGCTCCAAGCGCAGAGGGGATGGGGTTGACTGTGGCAAGGACACAGAACTCAAAACTAGTCGTTTGAGTTGAGGGCTACCCGTGGCTTTGTTCCTTTAGTCCTCACAATAACTTCCTTGTACACATGAGAAAATGGAGGCCCCAGAGACTAATTACCCGTCAAGATCACAGCATTGGTACGTGTCAGGAACCAGGATTGAAACCCTTGTTTACAGGTTAGGAAACCAAGACTCAGAGAGGGGGTGTGACTGTCCTGAGCTCACATAGCTGGGCGGAGGGGATCCTGGGCCCAGGCTACTTACCTCCAGAGCCCACTTTCTCTCCATCTGGCTCTCCCGCCCACCGCCCCCATCCTGTGTTGGGAGAAAGACCCAAGAGAAAGTAAAGAGTCAGGACAAGTGGAGTTTGGGAAAGCAGGAAGCAACTCGGAAGAGAAAAAAAGTAAATATGTCCAAGGAAAAACCCTTATTCAACCCCTGAATTTCTGTCCCAAAAAATATATATATTTTTTTAAGTCTTTTTTTTTTTATTGTTTTTGACAGAGAGAGAGAGAGACAGAGAGAGAGAGAGACAGACAGAGAGAGAGACAAAGACAGAGAGAGAACTGAACTGAACTAGGGGCACTCCCCAGTTCAGCATGTGGGTCTGCACGGGCTAGGGTCGGGATTCGACCCTCGGTACCCGGAGCTGCAAAGTGAGCGCTTAACCCACTGAGCCATCCCGGCTTCCCCCACAAAATATTTTTTAAAACTATATACACAAAAAGTACACCACAGCTTTGCTTATGGTGAACGTTTGGAAACTCAAAGGAATGGCCAAGTAAAGTTTTCTGTACAACTGTGATGGAATATTAAAGAACTGCCCAAAGGACAACGATAAAGACCATAGAGCAATATGGAAGAAACAGTATCACATGGGTGAACACCCTTTGATCCAGAAATCTCTTTCTCTGGAACAATGTTCTATGGAACTAACTCTAAACATGGAAAAGCTTTTTTTCCTTTTAACGAGATGTTTGCCATGGCCTTCATCGAATTAGAGTGTGTGACACGTGTCATTAGAATCTTCCTTCTACCCAACGATGCATAGATGATATGCAGGTGTGAGGTCCACAATTTTCAAACCAACACAGAGCAAGTGCTCTTATTTGTTGATCAATATGCCATTCAAAGTCTTTTACAAATATAAATTAGTCCCATTTAGTTCTACAACAACAATACAGTCTTATTGGAAAGAGAATAAAAAAATGGAAGAGTGAAATACCCTGATAATAGGAGATATGAGCTATGTATTTCGTAGAAGCATACTTTTTAAGTCCAGAAATGTATTTGTACCAAAGCCCTAGACACTGTCCCATTAGTTAACCTAAAAGCCCCTCTTGCATGGAGATCCTAATTTCTGGCTAGCTTTGGTGATTTGGGGTCTTTTGTGGTTCCATACAAATTTGATGATTTTTAAGTCTATTTCCTAAAAGAATGTTGGATTTTGATGGGAATGGCATTGAATTCGTATATTGCTTTGGGTAACATGGCCATTTTAACTGTGTTGATGCTTCCAATCCATGAACACAGAATCTCTTTCCATTTTTCTGTGTCTTCTTCAATTTCTTTTAACAGTGTCTTATAGTTTTCAGTGTATACGTCCTTCACATTCTTTGTTAGATTTATTCCTAGTTATTTCATTTTTTTGTTTGTGACAGCAAAAAAAATGGATTTACTCATCTCTCTCTCTGATGTTTCGCTGTTGGCATATAAAAATGCAGTTGATCTTTGTACATTGATTTTGTAGCCTGCAACTTTATTGAATTTGCATATTTTTTGTAATAGCCACAGTGGCCTGTCCTGGACAGTGACAGGTGGCCAGGTCCCTGCACCCATTTCTGGCTCGGCTGGGTGACAGGCATCTCCAGGTCACAGACGTGGAGGAAATGCTCCTCTGCCAGGCCCTTCTCCTTCCCGTCTTTGCCGCACCCTTCACCCCTGCCCTGCCCTGGGACTCCATGTGCTACTTACTCAGCCGCCTCAAGTACAAAACGGCATCTTCGTACCCTCGGTAGTAGTAATTGTGCAGGATCTGCAAGGCGGGCACAGGAGGGAAGGAACTCAGGCTGTAGCCATGGCAAGAGCTGCGGTTCCCCACGCAGAACAGCTACTCTTACCACTCTTTAGCTTTATTTGATGGGCTTTTCCCAGTGGAGCCGTCCAGAGTCCCATCCTATCTGCTAAGAAATGGGAGGTAGTTCCCGAGCACGTGTCCATAGACATGCTGCATTAGTGTTTTAAACATTCACAGCTGATCACCGGCTTCCCCGCATGGGAGAAGTGGGATATTTATAGCAGAAACAGAAAAGACGCATTTAGGCCACAGGAAGAGCAGAGTTTGGAGACTGAGTTCAAATCCCAATGCTGCCATTTACTGGCTGTGAGGCTACGTGGATGTAAACTCTCACAGCCTCAATTTCTTCATCTATAAAATGGGGATAGTAATAGTATCTCTTGCAGGGGATACTAAAGGACAAGCCTTTTCTATAAAAGGTCAGATAGTAGATATTTTGGGCCACATATAGTCTTTGTCACCTTTTTTCTGTACAGCCCTTTAAAAATGGAGAGCCCATTCTTAGTTCACAGGTTGTACAGAAACTAGCCATGGGCTGGATCTGGCCTGTGGGCTTGACCTTGTTCAAGTTCACATAGCTCATTAGCAAAAAGGCCAGGACACAGGTCTAGGAGGAGGGTAAAGGGATCATGTGAGGGGAGGAGACAGATGCAACTGACTGGGCAGCCCCTGCCACGCCCCCTGCCCCCCACCCCAGGCCCCTCTGTCTCTCACCACCAGGTCTGGGGGGAACAGGGCGTGCGTCATCCTGGCAATGTTCTCCAGGGAGAACTGGAAGGAGTAGTTGAACATGCGGAAGTCATGGAAGATGGCGGGGCAGTCCCGCGGGCAGATGTCCTGCTGCCCACTGAAGGTGGAGATGGTGATGGAGTCGGTCCAGAAGGAGCAGGGCTGCATATCCGTGAAGCCCCCGTCGATGTACCGCTGGGGGCAGGGGGGGGCGGGGGGGGGCAGAGTGAGAACCGCTCCTCAGGGGTGGGAGGTGCTCTCCCCAGGCAGGAGGGAGTGCACCAAGGAAATGGGTCCCTCAGCACAAGCCTTGAGACGGGGTGGGGGGTGGGGGGGGGTGGTGTGGCTGTGGAGTGCCTAAGGTCACTCAGTGAGTCCACGGTGGCCTCTGGACTCCCAGCCCAGTGCTCTGTCCCTACACTTCTTCCCCCCAGCCATCTTACAGGTACTGAGGTGGGGATCCCAGGCTTCTGTGGGGAGGGGTCACCCATACACCAGATAAATCAGGTGCAAATGCTCCCCTGTTGCAGCTACCCCTCCCAGGCTACCCCTCCTGCAACCACTCAAGAGCTGAGGACAGGCTGTGACATGTCCCCTCTCCGGACGGCCATAGGTCCAAACTGCGTCCCTCTGTTGAGATCGGGCACCTTCAGCATTCTCCAGAACACCCCTGACCATGGCATCCGCACTGCCACCGTGTGGCCACCTTCCAGTCCCTTTCCCTCCGGGGCTTCTATTTCCTCCGCTGTGAACAAAGGAGCACCAAGACCGAGGCTCTGGCTCTCTGGGGTCCCTGAGGAGCATGCAGCTGCCACCCAAGCCCAGTCGTCATCTCTAGATTTCGTTTGCTGTACATGTAAAATGAGGAGGGGGCATGGGTGAGACCCTCCTATTCAGAGAGCGGTCCGTGGACCAGCAGCACCTCAGCTGATTGATGCTGCTTGGAGGTGCAGAGTCTCAGGCCCTGCCCGGCCCAGGCTACTGGGTCAGAATTGTGCATTATTTTACAAGACCCCCAGGTGATTCATGGGCACATTAAACTTTGGGAGGCACTAGCCTAGATGACCTGGAAGGTCCCATCAGTCCAGGTTGCAGGGTCTGTATCCCAGGCGCTTCGTCAGGTCTGGGAAAGCCTGGCAGGCCTGTGGTGTCTTGACTTGCTGGGCTCCATGAAGGGCTGTGTGTCCCAAGAGAAGCCCAGCTGCCTTGGGGAAGTTCATCTTAAAGCCCCAGAACTCCAGCTAGGCTGGGACTTCTGAGTAGAAAAGCACAAGAACCCTTCCAACTCTGGGTCTTCCCACTGAATTCTGAGGTCAACCTCTGGTCTCTCAGACGTGAGTCAGAGGAGCCCCCAGTACCCCCCATGCTGAGTCACTCACCACACCACGGTAAGTTGGGGGGACCAGGCCGCAGTACACTGGGACAAAGCAGCTGCAGTACAGGGCCTGTGGGGGAGAGCAGGGCTGAGGCCTGGGGCCCCTGAAGGCCTCCGGGGCCCTGCCAGCCCAGCCTTCCTCAAACCCGCGGTGGAGGCCCTGCCCGCCCCCCTGAGCTCAGTTCCTGGCCAGGCCCTGATGAGCTGGGTCCTTAGTAAGAAGCTGGGTCAGTGTGGGCCTGATAGTCCAGTTTTAAAGGAGCAGGGTGACACTCCAGGTCCTCTCATGGCACATGTTCATGAATCCAAGGGAATCAACGGCCATTAATGTGTATCTGGCTTGAGCCAGGCCCTGGCATCAAAGGAGGGTGGGATGCCTACCCTTGGGAATGCTCAAAGAGGGGTGGGGCCGAGCAAGCAGGTGGCAGGGCCTGTGGTGGAGGTGAGGAAAGATAGTATGGCCCCAAAGGAGGAGCAGGGGACCCAGAGGGGTGCAGGGCAGGCAGGTGCTGCAGAGCGTTCCCTGGCAGGAGGGACTGATCTGATCAAGCAGGTGAAGGGGAGTGGAAAGGAGTGGGCATCCCAGCCAGAGAGCACAGCAGGTGCAAAAGCACAAAGGCCTGCCTTGTGCACAGTTTGCTCTGGTTGACATGTGTAGGCATGGGAGGTGGTGGGAGAAGCCTGGGGAGAGAAAAGCTTTGAATTGCTGATAAACCCAGGGGGCATGAGGCGGGTGGAGAAGGCAGTACCCACACCCACTGCCTAGTCATCCTCCAGCCCCAGGGTCATGGCCAGGCCGGTGTGGGGCTGGGTGACAAGAGCCTTGTATTCAGGGGAAGGGAGGGGAATAAAAGTGTGGCATGGAGGGGTGTGCAGTTTACCCCTTTTGTCATGAAAGAAAATTGGGTATATCCACAGCATTCTCCATCAATAATAATTCAGAGTTAAAATTTTTACTGGGCTTAGAATGGTGGTGCACTGTTGGAGCGCACTTTCTTAAGTGATAACCCACATAGGGGTAATTCAATCTTTTTACAGAAAGAGGGGGCAGAAAGGAGGTCTGTACCCACAAACTGGGAGTAATTCAAGAGGGACACTGACACCCAGACTGGGAGGCCCTAAAGAAGTCATGAGGCCTCTGTAGGTAATGCTGCGGACTCTGAGAAGCTCCAGGATCAGTGCCAGGGCAGGGCAGAGGCAAAAGAGGGCCTGAGCCCCTGGGGCCAGCGAGTGTTGAGGTCTTGAGGTTGGTGACCATCTTACTTGTCTTGGACTTCCCTCTGTCCCTTTCTCCTAACTGTGAGCCTGACACAGAGAGCTACCAGGAGGGAGAAGGTATGGAAGGACTAGGGAAGCAGAAAATGGAAGGGAGGCAGACAGGTGGACTATCCCAGCGGCCAGTCAAGAGAAGCTGGACCAACCCTCCAGCCTCTCTTGCCCCGCCCACTCCCTTAGGCAGTGCCCCATCCTCGGCCCCGCCCCATCCTCGGCCCCGCCCCTTGCCTCAATGAGTTCTTCCTTGGACGTGTACTCTGAAACCACCACATTCTCTCCATCTGTTAACCGGGTGAGGCACACGTGGAGCTTCCCCGTGGCAGCCTTGTAGGAGTCCTCAGGCAGCACCTGGTACAGAAACCGCCTCATCATCTGCACCATCTTGCACGAGGGGGCCAAGGGCCCCAGGAAGGACTTCTTCACCTCAGCCACACCCACATTGAGGACTCGGAGGTACTCATCTGTGGAGGAAGCAGAGAGGCGCAGGCTGTCAGCGGCTGGGGACCAAGGCAGGTCAATGGAGATTTCCCATCTCATCTTGTATCCAACATAGGGGGAAACTTAGAATAGTGAAGCAGAAAGGACTCAGGCATCCACTGGTCGTTCTGCACACAAGGAAAGCAAAGCACTGAAGAACTAAGTCACTGGCTCCAGAGATCCCACAGCTAGTCATAGGCAGAACTAGACCCTGCCATCCTGACTCTGTTAATATCAGGGCCAAAGACCACTTTCCTACCCCAAAATAGATTTTCCCAACTTCCTGTCACCATGCCTAGAAGTCCACCACCAGACTACATTCTCCAGGCTTACAGGCTTTTTGCCCTATATGAGATTCCCACCAAAACATGGCACAGTTGAAAGCCTTCACCAAGTGACACCCCTGGGACATTGGCTTAGTGACAGCCAAACCTGTGGGCAGGGAGGGGTGCTGGACTTGAACAGGTGAATTATAGGGAGGGGTGAACTTTGCCTGGACACCATTGCATCATCTTCCCTTTATGGTCCCTGATACAAACCTGAGAAGGACAAGGCCCTGACATAGGGGACATAGCTGTGCCAGGCTGTGCTGTGGGCGCCAGGGTGAGGAGGTGAACCTTTTCCCTTCTTTTGAGAGGAGCACACAGGGCACGTGCCAGGTGGGCTCGGAGGGCAGATGTGCTGGTCAGGAGGTGACAGGAAGGCGCAACCTGCCCCAATCCTAGGATCCCACAGGGGAGTTCTGGTTGTAGCCTTAATAAGATGTGCCATCATGCCTGATTCTCACAACAGATTGTGAGGCAACATTTCTCTCCCCACTTTATTGATCAGGAAATGGAGGTTGGAGAGGTACTATAACTTGCTCAAGGTCAGCCATCTAGTAAGTGGACAAAGTGGGATTTCAACTTAGAGTGTGTGACCCTAGAACCCATATTCCTTCCACTAACTAAGCCACAAGCTTCCAGAGTCGGGGCTGTACCTGCTTTCTCCTGATTGCCGCTGTTAATTTCTACCTTGTGCAAGCTGTGTGGGAAAATCAGGCATGGAAATAGCTCTAAAATGGACTGCTAAGAATTTTAAAACAAATATTTAATTGTAAAATGTCCTATGCAGGAAACTTTCTTATAATCAGTGTCCATGGCTACTTGGAAAGTTGTGTAGTCATGAGCTCTCTGCCACTAGAGGTAAGCAAGCAGAGGTGAGACAAACACTTTGGGCAGAGAACTGATCAAAGGGAGGCCTAGACGGGCAGGAAGGGCTAAGATTCCTTCTCATTTTGAGGTTCCGGGACTTTTGCAGAGCCTGACAATATAGCTGGGAAGTTCTCACAGTGGACGCTGTTTTTCTATTTATAGGTTGAAATCATTTGCCCAAAGTCACATACAGCAATCTGGGGACAAACCAAAGCTAGTGAAGCTCTCCTCCTCTTGTGTTTTACAGTTCATAGACTATTCCTTATTAATCCTGAAGGTGGATAGACTAAAGAGCTTCAGCATCGTTTTACAGATGTAGAAACTGAGGCAGAGAAAAAGCGTAGTGTCTAGCCTGAGGCGAGACGTCCAGACAGCGTTTGTTCTGACTCTGACCCCACCTTCTTCCTCTGGTGTTGGATTGTTCCCAGAGGCTGACAGAGCCTGGGTTGCCATGGTGACGGCCTTTTTCTCACCAACATTCAGCACAGCTGCATATGTATAGCAGGAACTGACCTGAGTAACAGAGCTTCTTAGAGGGGAGGGTGCTCCTGGGTGGGAAGGCCCTGCCGTTTGACAGAGGTTAGCTTTACCAGGTGCCAGCTTGCAGCGTTTTCCCTCAAGGGAGGGCGCCGCCCAACCCACCAGCAGGTTATGAAACAACTGAGCATGTAGATACCAAGGTGTTGGGTCACTGAGTCCTCGCCCACAAGACCAGCTGGGATGGGGAGTCAGTCCAGGGTGGGGGCGTGCTACGTTTGGAATTCTTAATGAGCAACTTGAAATCGCCCTGAAAGTTTGGGTGGAATTTCTTTCCCACAATGCCTCTGGGCCAGGAGCACCTGCTTCAGCTTGCCCGTTCACTCCTGAATTCCCAGTAGGGGGCGCTCGCTGGGACCCACGGAAGGGAATTGGTTCTAACTGCATTGCACGTGAAATACATGTTCAATGTGTGTGTGTGGGGGGGGGGGCAGAGAGGGGTGGGGGGACTTTAAATGCAGGTCAGTAAAAAGAAAAAAATTACAATATCTTGGAATTCCTCCACCCAGAGATTAACTTTGGTTTATGATAGACTACCGTATGTATTTTACAGTTATACTTACTTATAAGAATATTTCTATGGAGTCGATTGATTTACACTATTTTGTAACATACTGTTTTCACCTAATAAATCATGACTTTCCACATCAGTAAGTACCCATTTATAACCTAATTTACAAGCAGCATGGAAAGCTATTGTAATGTTATAAGATTATTTACTGGGCAGTCCCTAAACGGGTTTGGCTATCTAGTTTGTTTCCTTGCTTTTATAAACAATGTCACAATTAATAATGTCAAGTTCTTTGCCTGTGTCCTTATTTTCTTTAGCATAAAATCATAGAGGTGGGAATGCTAGGTCAAAGGCATGCATATTTAATCTTGTATTGCTTATTTTAATCATGGCCTTTGTATATTATCCATTTACAGTCAACTCAGCTATTCAGGGTGGTGGTGGGTGACAAGGACAGAGCAGTGGCCAAGATAACAGAAAATAGTATATAATAAACATCTCCAAAATACCATATCTGAGAAGGGTGTAATCTGGAAATTAGCAGTGCTCTAGCCAAAACTGTGTAGCCAGGGAGGGAGGGGACAGGAGAGTGTCTGATTTCTCTCTCCCACTCACTCAGGTGGCTAGTTGAATATTCTTTCCTGCTA
Source organism: Craseonycteris thonglongyai (assembly GCA_004027555.1). Classification (NCBI taxonomy): domain Eukaryota; kingdom Metazoa; phylum Chordata; class Mammalia; order Chiroptera; family Craseonycteridae; genus Craseonycteris; species Craseonycteris thonglongyai. The sequence goes on from PVKE010000413.1 coordinate 21,367, forward strand.
TTCTTTGGGGATGCAGACCAAACGATGCCTTTATTCCTGCCTCTCCCTGCTTCACTTCAGGTCTCTGTGTGTCTGTCTTCAGAGTCTCTTCTCCGGTCTCTCTTTTTCTCTTTCTCTCTCCCCCTGCTCTGTCTCTCCCTCCCCTCCTACCCCCCATCTCTCTTCTTAGCCGAGGAAAAAGCAACTAACCTTCTAGTTAACCAAGTCTCTGGTAGGAAGTCAAATGTTAAGCATGGCCATTGCTGGGTGCTGCGAGGAGGGATAAATTTAGCTTGCTTCTGTATTCATCTCTGTGCTTTCCAGCACCTTCCCCATTTAAAGGCTTCCTTCCAAGCTGCAGGCTGCTGGGCTCTGAGACACAGCGTCTCACATCAACCACAGCAAGATGGGATTTAAAAGCAGCACCGCAGGAAACTCCAGGTTGGCTGCTCCCAGCCCCAGCCCACACTCTCACGTCCTTTCACGTCTTTGTATTATCTGGGTGAGTCTGTCTCCCAAGCCACAAAGAAGGCCCTCCTCCCACCCTGTGGCCTTTCATGGCACCTTGCCCATAGAAGGCCTTTCAGAAATCTTTGCTGTAATATATAAGCTGGGAAGTCCTCATGGGCAGGGATGGGCCAGATTCACCTACCCCCACCAGGCCTCCCATGACACACAGTGGGGGCTCAATGTTGTTCAGTGTGTGAACAAAGGAAAATAAAAACCTGACAGGGAAGAAAAGCAAATGATGGAGATGCTCACAAGGCAGAGCTACTTGATTTACCCAATAAAAGCCCAAAGGCAAGATCATCCCAGATAGATGGATAGATTACAGTTCGCTAATAAGCTTGGCCAATCCACCAGGTCTTTATGAGTCTACAGTGCTAAACACTTCAGTAGAAAAATAAATAAATAAGATCCTGGGACTGGGAGCTTTTGAAGGTCATTTGGAAGCCGCTCCAAGTCTCAGCCACCCGGTGTCTTACTTTTTCCTATGACCAGATCCATGAGCTCAGTCAGGCTTGGGAGCCACGCAGATTTGGTTCTAATGCCAGTTCTGCCACCTACTATGTGGGTCATTTCTGGTAAGTCAGATAACTTCTTTCAGCCTCAATTTGCCACCTATGAAATGGGAATGGTAATAGTTCTTACTGGGTTGCCAGGTAAGCGCCTGCACATGGTAGGTGCTCACTATTGGTCCTGCCAGTAATTCCCCACGTGTCGGTGGACACGCCTTCTCAATGTTTCTGCTTTTCAGCTTTCTCATGTGGGCTGGGGACAGTCGCCCCTGCCCCATGTCTTTTTATTGAGTTGTGCTGAGGCTCAGGTGGGGATGCAAACGAGCAGAGCGCACACGCTGCGGCCGTGAGTGTGGTGGGGGGTGGGTTAGGAATGCGCAGGCACAGCTGGGGCAGCGCACTCACCCCTGTCAACTTGGGAGACCCCACAGATGAGTAAAGAAAAGTGGGGGCATGGTTTCAAAGAGTCACTGAAGGAGACCCAACGGAATAATTAGATATGCGTTTATTTATTTGCTTAAGTGCCTAATGTTTCCCCCTTGGTGAGGGCCAGGGTGGTCTCGTTCTGGCTCATCCATTTGCCCCTAGCCCCTGATATAGTGCTTGGAACATGACAGGCACTTAATAAACATGAATGAATACGTGAATAATGAATAAATGAATGCGCCCCAGGAATCGATGAAGGGCACGGACGTCCAGAGCGAGAAGCAACTATTCAAGGTGACTCAGAATTACAGCCGCTTCTCTTCCCAGCCTCCACTTGGCCTCTTGCTAAGTGAAAAATCCTAGAAAGATGGGCATTTGGCAGCTGACGATCTAAATTGCTAGAGGTCCCGTTCACAGGGTGCCCGAGTGGAGTCGGCTGCGTGGGGCGGCTCTGCTGTGGAGGATGGGACGATGCTGGGGGCCCGTCTCCCCGGGACTGGTCGCCTAGCAACAAGCTCCGGGCTCAGCCAATCAGTGCGCGGCGCCTCCCGCCGCCGGCCCGACTCCCGCAGCGGCGAGCGCGGGGCGCAGCGGGGAAGCAGGGGACGCGGCAGCCCCCGGGGAGAGGCGCCGGCGAAGGTGCGGAGCTGCCTTCCCAGGAGCGCCGGGGAATCTGCGGCTCCTGCTGGTCCCTAGTCGTAGGCTGAATTAGAGGCTGCGTTTCCCTGTGGGTGTATCTTGAGCCCGACCCCACGGATGGTTATCTTAACAGCAGTCGTTTCTCAAGCAAGTCTCCACGCTTAACACTCTCAGTTTATCCTCACAGTGACAGCAAGCCCCTGAGGCGCAGTGACCCTGCTCTGCTCACCATTTTATTCCTGTACTCCTCACTGCGGGGGAATTGATTGGAAGACAGTTTGACTGGAAGCTGCAGTGTCGCCCCTGGAAGGTCCACAGAGACCCTCGGGGGCAGCAATTGTTTTTTAAGTCAGGGAGCCTTTGTTGAAAAGAAATCAAACGTGGAAACCTAGCAGTTAAAACTCAGGGCTCCTCTGGGTGGAAGCCAAGCACGGTCTCAGATGTGCCTGATTGCCCCACCCCACCCTAGGAAAGAAGCTTCTGGAAGCATTGCCCTGAAACTCCTAAGATTTTAGAAGCCAAGGTAAAAAATACGAGACGAATTCTCTCATTTTACAGGCAAGAAATCCAGTTCAGGCTATAGATTAAGCTCAATAACCATGCTGAATGGCTGGCTGGAGAAACAAATAAAGGATGGATATTCCCGAGGTCACAGTCTATGTGTGCATAAGCCAGAACCAGAATGTATGAGAAAACTTATTTTTCCACTCTGTTCTGACTATATTATAGGCTTTAGCAAAAAAACCCAAAACATCAGTAAGCGCTTAAAAAAAAAAAAAAAGACAATACTTTTTAATGGATACTAGTCTTCCACACATATCTTTTTCCAACCCTAAGAGTTTACTAAAGAATTAGCTTCAAAAGTTCAGGTAGTCATATTAGGTTGCCATGGAAACAGTAGTGCCTCACACTAGTTCATCACCTGGATCTGTCCTGTCAGAGAACCCTGTGGGGTTCTTTCCCAGAGCCTGGGCCCTCAGACTGCCTCTGTGTGGCTCTCCTCCAGAATCCAGAATCTCTCCAGCTTTCCACAGAAAGATCTGAGGCTCTTTGAGATGAAACAGGCAGAGAGGGAATGTGTCTAGAAAGTTCTCTGGAACCACACAATGTTCGCGGGGCCATTGCCCCTGCTTTTTGATGGACCCAGAATTCCCTTTGGATTTCTGTGGCAAGGGAAAAACCAGTAGTGCCCCCCTTCCAGGCTGTGACCTGTCTTACTACCCTGCAGACTCTCCCTGCACTACTGAGGGGACTCTGGGATAACACAAGAGCTGTGAACTGGTCACCCTCTAGTCTCAAGAGTTGTTTTGTTTTTGCTTGTGTGTGTGTGATCAGGGGGCCTCCAGGTGAGGCTCTGCTATTCAGAACCAATGGGGATTTGCTCAAATTAGAGAGTCAATACCTCCCTCTTTCAAAACCATGATAAGTAAAGGTCGTTTCTACTGACCGTGGTTACTCACTGCTCCACTACCCAGGACTTCAGCTGGTTGTGTCTGCCTGCTGCGGTTCTCTTCCGCTATGTTCTATGAGTCTGGAAAGGCTCATGAAACCCACCCTGCTGTCTGCTCGTCGGGCTCTTACCAGCCCCCGCTGTTTGGTACCTCCTTGGTGCTGGCCGCCGTGTCAGGCTCCGAGGCCCTGTTGTCTCATGTAACCTCCCTGACACTCCTCTGCAGTAAGTACGGACTATGGTTATCTCCTCTTTGTAGATAAAGAAACTGAGGCTCGACTAGGCACTTGCTCAAGGTCACACAGCAGAGCCAGGCCTGGATGTGCAAGGGCCCCACAGCCAGCGTTCTTTCCCCCACAGCTCACTGCCTCCTCCAGGGAGGGACATACCATCTCTCAGAGCCTCTCTCCCCACTGTCAGGCAAGCGGCGGGTCCCATGAGAACTCTCGGGACGGCCGTTCCAGGATTTAATTGAGGCTCACCGCCTGAGGGCTCAGATGTCCCTGGGAGACAGACAGGCTCTCTTCAGAGCACCAGAACCCAAAGCACATCCTCCACCGCCTACCCCAAGCCTCTTCTCAGGCCAGGTCTATCTCTTCTCCCACAGTAAACCCGAAATGCAAAACCTGCTCTTCTCCCCACTACACACACTTTGTTTTTACCATCTGTGCAGACCTCACCCTAAAGCCCAGCTTGAGACCTGGGTCTTCTCAAAACCTCCCCTGATCACACCACACTATTCTAATAACTCTCTCCCCACTTAACTGTCTGTACCAGTGCTCTCGGGCTGTCTGTGTGGCTGTCCTGTCTCTCTGGCTAGCTGCATGCCTTGAGGACATACATAGTCTGTATCAAGAACACCCTTCTCCCCCATTATTGCCTAGCTCAGTGTTGAAACTTAGTAGCTATTCAAGAATGAGTGAATGATGGAATGCCGGGATTGCTCAGTGGTTCACCACATGCCTGGAAGTCGCAGGGTCTGGGGTTTTGATTCCGGGCAGCGTCCCATTCGAATCCCATATGCTGAACTGCAGCGCAACTGGTGGCCGCTAGGATGGCTCGGCTATGAAGGTTCTTGCCTCCCATGTGGGAGGCCCCTGATTCAGTTCCTGCCCTGCATCCACCTGTGTGGATTGAAATCATGTCACAACTGATGATGTACAACTATGGAGGGTGTTCTAGGTCCTTCCTCCTTCTCTCTCTCTCTCTCTCTCTCTCTCTCTCACCTTCTCTCAAAACAATAAAATAATTTTTTTAAAAAAGGAATGAGTAAATTAACTAATGTTTCAAAAGCAGGGACTATTCTGCTATACCCCTAGCATTTCATTCAGTACCTGGAATACTTACTGTAGGCATTTAATAAATGCTTGCAGAAATGAATAATGAGTAAAAAAAAGAAAAAGAAAAGAAAAATGGATGAATGAATGAATGAATGAATGAATGAAGGAGATCAAAGAGTGTCTTCTCTACTGGGCTGACAAGAATCTTTCCAACCAGTGGTCAGGAAGATGGGATTCTTCAGTGACTCAGCCAGATTTGGGGTTGTGATGGGGCAAACCACAGAGCAGTTTGCTCTGTCAAGCCTGGTCCTAACACCTGTTCCCATATCGATAGACACATGACCTTGAACTGGGGGCAGGGAGGAGATTCTCACGCAGTGGTGTCACAAGGACAGGATTGGGTTACCCTCAGGATTGATTAGTCAACTCCTAACTTGAATGGGAGCCAAACCAGTCCAGAAGTTTGCTTGTTGTTTCTTTGCCTGTTTCCCTGTAGAATTGGAAATGGACTCAACTATCTTTACTAAATTTGATTCCAAAGTGAAACAAAGAAAATAACATTTATTTAATACTTTCTGAGTGAGCTGGTTTAGAAATGGATCTACCAAATACATGGTAGGATTCTGGATTGGAGTCTGAGATAGAAAAAGGACATCAGTAGAAAAACTGGTGAAATCTATAGTTAATAGTATTGTATAAGTGTTTATGTCTTAGTGTTGACAAATGACCATGATTATGTAAGATGCTAACATTAGGGAAAACTGGGTAAGGGATATATGGAACTATCTGTGTTATCTCATCAACTTTTTGCTAAATCTGACATTATTTCAGAGAACAAGTTTATGATTACTAAAGGAAAAAATACACAGATTAACCAAGTCTCTTAAACACATAGTGCCTGCCGCTCAGCAGGGGCTCAGTTAATGCCTGCTATTATTGGGGGGAATTGGGGGGAATGGATCCACATATGTCACTGCATGACATACAGGTGACTATTTCCAAATACTTACTTAGAGGTTTCTATTGTATAAGCAACACATTTAGAGTTTTACCAGATTTTCCATTCAAGTTTTTTCTACTTAAGAGTCCAAAGGATTGTTTAGGGAAAGTAAACCTTCATCCATTCGGTTGAAGAGGTTGCAAGTGAAAAACACAAGTTACTCTGAGCGACTTGAAAGATACTGATTCTCATGTAGTAGTGGGAGTTGCAACCACAGAGAGACATCACATGTTATAAAAAGTTTTTTTTGCATATGTCATGTCATTTGATCTCACTTTCTTAACCAATGTGCATGCAAATGATTGCTTGGCCCATGGATTTGGGCAGAAAAGTTGTGCTGTTGCTTGCACAGTGACTTCTGAAATCATGACTAAAGTGAATAGAATATTGAAATGAAGAGATCACAGGCTTGGCTCTGTTGCATAAACATGGAAAATTATCTCCTCTTTCTTAATTCTTGTTTCCTCCTTGGTTATATGTGAGCATAAATATAGTAGCCACTTGATAGGGTTGTGAGAGGATTAAAGTAAATGATTTTTGCAATGAACTGAGCACAGTGCCTGGCACATTGTGAGTGCCTGATAAATAGCTATGATTAACAGGACTCTAAAATGTGAATCAGAGCAGGCACCTTTTTACAGAAAATGCTGCTATTGCAGGCAGATAAATAACTCTGGGAATGATTTCTGATGAAGACATTTTGATTCTGAAAATAGACTCAGGAGCAAGGACTGGACTCTGAGTTTGTCTGGGCAACACACACACACACACACACACACACACACACATGCCTGAAACAGGAAAAATTGGAGGTTTTCACTCATGTCTTAAAAATTTGTGGAGAGACTTCCAGTTCCAGCAAAATAGCTAAATTAAAAGGGAACCTCCTTGGCTTCAGGAGTAACAACAAGAAGATGGATATAAAATCAAATACCAGTGTGAGACATGGTTGAACTCACAAGACGAAAGAAGAAATGAAGGAACTGAAAGCCAGTGCACTGACAGAGAAAGCTGGCGACGTGGTTGTCAGACCAGAAACGGGCAGGGACAGGGACTGTGGTCCTGGGCTGTGTGAGCAAATTGAACAGAGACCCCTGCTTAAAGCCGGGACCCTCCAACAGCGGCTGAACCACTGAAATGTACTGGTGGCTTATCTCTGTCCAGGGCCCTGGGAGAAAAAAAGCACAGTTTCCCATAAAAACTCAAAGCTCCACACCTGCATTACACGTAGTTTAGGGCTTGAATTGACTAAACCTACAGGGTAATTACATGTACCATGAATGAAAATTGGTCCTGAGTTGGTGGCGACCCTGGTGTGCTTGGCCAGGGCCATTGCAAGCCAGCTCCAACCAGCCCTTCCTCTGCCCAGGCCACACAGAATTCCCAACCAAATCCCTTGTGCAGATGAGCCCAAATGGAAGTATTAACAATATTAATCAGGCTAGGTTGGAGTCCAGTGCTCTTCGTTTTAATGTTTAGTAAGTTATCTAGGACATGCTTCCTAAGTTTGAAAAATGCTGCTTTACCTATCCTTTTCTATTTCAGGATCATTTTCTTTTCACTTACTCATCCATTCACTCAACATGCATTCATCAGAGATTTCTTTTGTGACTAAAATGGGTGAGGCACTGTGCCAGGAACATCCAAGACTTCTTCTGTTCTTCACAATAAAGTCCAGGCTATGTTCCCATTCCAGTTACAAATGAGAAAACTGAGGGTGAGGCTGGTCCCGGCTGGCCAAGGACCCACAGCGCTTAGTGGCAGAGAGGCTTTCCTGTGCACAACAGTGACTTTCTTTCTAAGAATACGATCACATTTGCACCACAGGGCTGTTGCACCTGCTGACCTCCAGCCCAGTCCTCCTCCTTCGTGGGAGCTGCATTCTCCGCCACCCCTGGGGTATCTTACTCCTGGACTGAGTGACAAAGAGAGGCACAAGGGTGACCGAGGTAAAGAGTTACCAGAGCCAAGATTCTCACAGAGGTAGTCTTGTCCTCCCTAGTGGGCTCACTTCCCGGAACATACCTGAGCCACAGGCCAATTACAGTAACTACAGCGGCTCCTGGTTTCAGGGCCCTGAGGCAGTGGCAGATCAGGTGTGCGAGGCAGACCCAAACACCTGTGCAGTCTTCTGTCTCCATGGGAGTCGTGCTGGGGCCTGCTGGGGCCACCTTTGTGGTGTGGGGCCCCCACGGCTTCCTGCTTCCCTCATGTGCTTTGCAAGGTCCTTTGGAAGCCCATTTCCTGTCCAGAAGGACATTTACCTTCCTTTCTGAGCACACTGGGGCCACAGGTAGGCTGACCAGACGTACGGTTTCAAATAGGACAGAAAACAACAGTACTGTCTCGTTTCAAATGATACAATTGGTCAGTCTACTGACACCTTGAACTTAGCTCAGTGAGACTAAGCTGATGATACATACTGTTTGAAACAGGACAGTATTGTTGTTTTCTGTCCTGTTTAAAATGGGATGTCTGATCAGTCTCGCTGTAAAGCTGTTGCATCTGCTGATATCCAGCCTGGAACATTCTTTTGTTTGTGTGTTTTGTTTTGTTTTGAGAGAAGGTGAGAGAGAGAGAATGAGCCCAGAGCAGTTTCCATAGTTGCATGTACATCATTAGTTGTGACGTGGTTTCATTCCACACAGGTGGATGTGGGGCCCAGCATGGCAGAAATTGAAAAACTAGGGGCCTCCCCCATGGGAGGCAAGAACCTTAGCCATCCACCACCATCCCAGTGGTTACCAGTTGCACTGCAGTCTAGCATATGGGTTTGCAAGGGCCGGGGGCAGGATTCGATCCCCAGACCTCACAGTTGCAAGGCAAGTGCTTGACCTGCTGAGCTATCCTGGCCTCCCCAGCCTGGTACATTCTTCTCTCAGAGCACACATGGCTCTCTCTCCCTTCCTTCCACCTCAGACAGACCTCCCCTGACCAGTCTGAAACCACTCTTAATTGTTCACCTTCGCCGGCTTTATTTTCTCCTTGGAGCGCACATGCCAACACTTGTCTATGTGTTTGGTTATTTACAGCTTGATTTTACCAAGAGAAGCCAGACAACTCCATGAGAGCAGACAACTGGCTTGTTCACTGCTGGATTCTGAGGACCTAAAGTGGGTTGGATGTATCATTGTAATTCAGCCAGAATCTGGTCCTCAACCTTTGTCTACACAAGAAGGGGATTGGGCTCAAACAATGGCTTTCAAATTAAAAGAGAAGATCACTAGTGTACTTTCTTTAAATGAAGTTTTAGAAAGAACTCCCATGTCAAAGATGGACAATAGTAGGGCTGTACTTGTCGGCCCAGCACGTCAGTGTGTGTCCTCTCCCTATTCCCTTGCCCCTGTCCCTCCCTGCCCCACAGAACCCTGGGGATCCTTGGAACACAGTTTGGAAACCACTGGCCTGAGTGTGATCCACCTCCAACTAGTCATTTCCTCTCCTAAAGTCTAAATGCAATCATTTGTAAAATGAAGGAGTTGGACTTGCTGACCTTCCTTCTATGGCATTCTAGTGTTATAAGTCATATCATAATTGTAGAAAATTCTCTAAGCACCAGGTAAACCCAATAGAAATTGCAAAGACATTCAGTGGCACGCTGCCAACAGCCAGCAGTTGTCAGGAGATTACTGAGCCACTCTTGCTTTGAGGAGCAATTTGTGGGAGCAGGGAACCCATAAGATCTCAATCAAGCTAGTTGATGAGAGGAGAAGCGACACCTAAACAAGACAGCCTCCCATCACGTGCTGAAATAGGTGGATGGTTCTCAGGGCAAACTAGAGATCACGGAAGATCCAGTCGGGCAAAAGGGGAGAGTTCTTGGGAGGAGGTGGTATCTCTGGAGAGAAGAGAGGGTCATTCATTCTAGGTAGGGGGTGCAATGGGTGCCAGTGCACCGCCCAGACTCCCCAAAAGGACTGAGGCAGTCATGCCCCCAGCGCTGGGAGGGCGGCCTCCCAGAGGTCCAGAGCTGAGCCCCCTCCCCAGCTAGCACAGTGGACTTCACCTTGTGGTTACTCTGGCAGGAATAGAGCCTCTCCATCATCATCATCATGACCAATTATGTTATTTGGCAGAGACTGCTAGTTGTCCCCAATATTCATTCCTTCTTTCTTCCTTAGTGATTGAACCTCCAATTTTCAACTGGACATATGGCCTCCCAAAATAAAGCCTACTTTTCCAGCTTCCCCTGCCCCATGTGACTAGGTTCTGATCCACAGGATGGAAGGTGACGTGATGTGTGTCACCTCCAAGGCCTGCCCTGAAAGGGAAGAGGTGTGCCCTCCTCCTACCCTTTGCCTGATGTGCAGACACGGCAAGGAGCCCTCTTGGACCATGAGCAACGTGGTGGAAAGAACCTAGGTCTTAACCCCGCCGGGCCACCACACCAGCCTCAGGGGCTGGAGTGCAGAGGCCACCTGAGCCATGCCCCTCTGTCTTGTTGAAGCCTCTGTCGTCCCAGGCAGCACAACCACAATATCCATCCCTTCATTTGCACAGCCATTTGCAGGGACCGCTGCTGACTCCCAGGGCAGTCACAGGGACAGGGAGGCCGGATTAGTCTCTCACATTGTTCAGTAGCTGATTGAGGCTCAGGGTGGCTTGTCTAAGGTCACTCACTGCTGCCTGTGCTCCTGGAACCAAAGGGAAGGGAGGGGTGGAGGGAGTTCGGACTCCTGGGTCAAACCAGCTTTGGTCTGAACCCCACCTCCTTCCTCAGTAAACCCCACTCTAAAAGACGTGGTGAGGAAAATGTGTTAGGCTCAGGATCTGACTGTAGGTCACTCGTATGTAGCCCTTGTTCTCAGACTCCAGAAAGCCTGCTTCCGAGTCAGTGCTCTTTCCCGTGGGGATTCGGTCTGGGGCGGGGAATGCTATCCTAGAGCGAGCACTGTGGAATTGAGTGCTGGGAATCAGGGGGACTCATAGGAGGTGGGCTGGGGTAGGCCTTGGGGGAAGGAGAGACATGACAGAGGGAGAGAAGAAAGGGGGCAACTTGAGCAAAGCACACAGGTGTGACACGTCCTGAGACCACTGTCACTGTGGAAGTGAGCAAGGAGCTCCCAAGCCCAGCCCGAATCCTCAGCCCCACTCTTTTCATATTTTACTTAATGGTATGGGGGTTGGTGGGGAGGTTGTGGTTGGCATTGTTTATCTTTTCTCTATTTTTTTAAGATTTATTTTATTGTTTTTGACAGAGACAGAGAGACAGAGACAAGGGGGAGGGCCCAGAGCAGTCTCCATAGTTGTGCATCATCAGTTTTCGACATGGTTTCATTCTACACAGGTGGGCATGGGGCCAGGGGCCTCCCACATGGGAAGCACACCTGGGTAGGAGCGGAACTGGGGCCTCTGGCGTGGGACACTCACCCCAGTGAGAACCGAACTGGGGGCACACCCCAGTTCAGCATATGGATCCGCATGGGCTGGGGCCGGGATTCGATCCTTAGACCCCGGGGGCTGCAAGACACGTGCTCAACCCGCTGAACCATCTCTGCATCCCCGAGGCTGGCATTGTTGAGAAGGCAGGGTGAGAGGTAATGGAAACAACTACTGTTCGAGGTCAGAACAAAATCACCAGATGAGCTCAGCTGAAAGTCAGCTCTGTCCCTCCATCCGTCCCCTTAGCCATCAGGGGAACAGCCACTGGCTCAGGGGTGTGCCCGCCTGTGCTGCAAGGGACCAAGCAGCCACCCCCCAGCTTCTCCTCAGATTCACATGCTCTGCATGTCCCGCAAAACTAAGCTGGGTGAGCCCACTTCTCTGTGAGTTTAAAATGATTCCCCCCCTGCCCCACCTCCCCCCAAATATATATCAAGACAAAGCAGGATAAGGGGTATATAAATGAAATCGTTGCTAAGTGCTGATAATTGTTTGAAGTTAGATGATGCATTCTTGGGGATTTGTTATTTTATTTGTTTCAATGTGTTTGAAATTTTCCCATTTAAAAGATTATTAAAACATTTTTGAATGTACATAAATGTTCATAGCAGCATTATTCATAACAACTCAAGGTAAAAACAACCCCAATGTGTATCACCTGATGCATAAAATAGTATTTAACAAAAAAAGGAATCAGGACCGACATATGTGACATGGATGAATCTTGAAGCCAGACACAGAAGACCACATATTGTATGATCCTGTTTATGTTAAATACCCAGAACAGGCAACAAATCTATAGAGACAGAAAGTAGATTAGTGGCTGTCAGACACTTGGGGGAAATGGAGGAATTGAGAGTCAACAGCTAAGGCATACCGGATTTCTTTTGGAGATAATTAAAGTGTTCTATAATTAATTGATGTTGCATAGACAACTGTGACTATATTAAAAGCCATTGAATTGTACACTTTAAGTGGGTGAATTGTGTGCTATGTGAATTACATTCTAATAAAGCTGTTTTGAAAGTTTAAGAATGTGGGTGGGGAAGGAAATGAAGAGGAGACAGAAGAGGCTCTGGGTCAAGGGTCTCCGTGACTTCTCTAAACAGTGGATTGGGTGCGTGGATTGGCTAAGGAAGATCAGCCCCTTAACCAAGTTCAATCTTCCTCAAATATGGCCCAGCCAGAGACCATCATAGAAAACTCTGAGGATGGGCTGATAATTTTTGCCTTCACTTACATAGAAAATGAATAGAAGGAGATATTTTAATGAAATAAAAAAGAAATATACCTACATCATTTATTTTACAAAGCTGCATAATTATTTTTCTACAAAATCAACACAGTTTAATACACTTCTGCCAACACTATAATTAGTTTTTAAAATTCGTCCTTAAAAAATATCCACGTTTTGTTTTTGAAACCATTTCCTCACTGCAAACTTCACCTCTTCATCACAGATGAACCACCTTACCCAGCGTCTTACTAGACTCACATCAACACACTGATCATCATTAACAGCTTGCATTCATCTGTGAATTTCAATTGGAGGAACTTTTTCCACTGTTAAGAATTCACTAACAGGGAATAGCTCAGGGGTTGAGCACCTGCCTCACAATCTTGAGGTCTGGGGTTCAATTCTCAGCCCTGGCCCATGTAACCCCATATGTAACCAGCGGTGCAACTGGTAACCTCCAGGACGGCTTGGCAGTGAAGGTTCTCACCTCCCATGCGGGAGGCCCCTAGTTCAGTTCCTACCCTGCATAACCCCACACCCACCTTTGTGGAATGAAACCATGTCACAACTAATGATGTACAACTATGGAGACTGCTCTGCCCCCGCCCCCACCCCGCCCTCACTTTCTATAAAAAAAAATTTTTAATAACCGCATCTGTTTGAACCTAACGTCTGAACACCTCCATTTCCATGTGCACTGGGTGAAAAATGTAAGCATCTGTGTGTGCCAGGTCAAGCATGATGGAGGGGAGATATATCCAGATCTGTCTAACATAACAAAAATACTACAGTGGAGGCAAAATGTGTCAGCTCACCCTTAGTCTAGACTAAAGTTACTGTAGTGAAACTGTTTCTCTCCACCACAGACTAATGAAAATTCTGTGTCTGATTAGTAATTGTTCAGACACAGACTTTTCATTAGCCCAGGACTGTGAGGGGCATTTGATACGTTTCCATACAAAACAGGCATTTCCACTGCCTGGACAGACACTCAGAGCGTCTTCGGGAGGCAGTACATCTTAGTTTTCCCAAGTGCCCTGGGGGGTTGAGCATGGCTGCTCATGAGAATCACCTGAGTGCCCTGATCAGCCCCAGAGATCCTGATTTAATTGGTCTGGGAGAAGCCGGACAATGACGATTTAAAGAGCTCCCCAGGTGATTTGAATGCGCAGCCAAGACTGAGCACCATTGATTTAATGAAGATCTTTTTTAAAGACTAGAAGAGAAAAAATGATGGCATCGAGTAAATATTCTCTCATGAAACTTTTCTTTTAGGTTTATGTTTACACTGTGTGACAATAGAAAAAATACTTCTTCCTGTGGCTTTTAGTCCAGGGATCTGGAGGCCTCAGGTGTGTAGGCCTGTTTAGTCACGGTGCTAAATGACAGGGACCCGGAGCGCGGCAACCAGGCACGGGGGCAGGCCCCCACTCTGGGGAGCCCTTTCCCATGCTGGGCATCGCTCGCTGAACCAAAGCGGCCTCTCTGACACCCTCGCATCGACCCTGACACCAGTCGGCCCACACTCATCTCCACCCCCTGAAGGCATCACATCCCCATGACTGTTTGTTGACATGCCAGGTCCTCGCTAGACGCTTACACTCTTGTCCCAGCTGTCCCTACCTGTCAGAGTTCTCCTCACCTTCCAAGCACTAGCTCAAATACCACTTCCTCCACTGGAGGCACAGGCTCCCTCCCTCTGCACCCGGTGCCTTTTAATTTCCTAACCTTTGGTTGGAATGTGTAGTATAATTACCTGGTGGCAGCCTTTGCATTTGAGGACAGAGTTTCATTTTGCATTATATCTCTGGATCCTCTGCGGGGGGCTAGTGAATGTTCAACAAGGACTTATTGAATGAATGAATGAGTGAATGAATGAATGGCTTGCCATGCAGTTTTTATAGGAGGAAAGTTGCCAAAGTAGTAGCTTAAGTGGGAATGGGGTTTTACGTCTACCAAATCTTCATTCTATGAGAATAAAAAGTTTATTTTTAAAAGTTATGCACATGCAGCGCTGAGGCAAGCTCCCAGCCCCGCTTCTGATCAGATTGGAAATCCTGAATTCCCTACTGGTTGTCATAGAGACCATGTCTTCTCAGATGAATAAATGAGTGAACAAATATTTACCGCATTTCTAATAAAAACCTGGCATTTAATTAAGTGATTTTATAAACATTTTTACATGTCTCCAAACTGGCCTTGTCGCAGAGCTAGGCAGTTCCAGAAGATGAACCCAGAGCTGCATCAGCTTGCACAGGAACAAAACACCCAATGTCAGGACAGAAAAGTCCAGGCTTGGAACAAGAGGAGCGAAACCCTGTGGGCCACGTGTTGAAGAATTGTTTTAAAAAGAGAAAAACCTCTGGTTATATGAAGATAGTATGATTGTTTACACATAAAATATGAGATAATCTACCAACAAACTGTTAGCACTATTAAGAAGGTTCAACAACGGTGCTCAAAACAAAATGAAATGCCCAAAACATCAACATTCTTTTATATTGCAATAACCACTTAGATAAGAAAATGCCTTAGAAAAAAGAGCTTATTCACCATAGCAACAAAAACTAATATATCTAATAAAAGACACACCAACTCTTTACTGAAGGACAAAAATGGCCAGAAGAAATAGAGAGATAGACTGTTTATAAATGGAAAGATGTCATTTCAATCAAAATCGCAACAGAGCTTTCCACACAGGGTGGGTAGGGGCAGGAGTCAAGAATAAGAGGCAATGTTTGAAGAAAAGATTGGAATGGGAGGAGGGCGAGGACTGCTATATGCGACGTACTCCTCATTACTAGGCTCTGGTGATTAAAAAGGTGTGACATGGTGCAGACATAGACAATCAGCCAATGGAAGAGAAGAGAGGCTCCAGGAACAGACGCTTGAGAATCCAGGAACTTGAATAAGCCAGAGGCAGTATTGCAAACAAGTGTGGAAAGAGCTGTGTAGAAATGGTGTGAGATCATGGGTTAGCACAGGCAAAACCACTAAAAACATAGTCTTCCACCTCAGTCTAGCCATAAAATAAATTTCAGATGGATTAACCTAACTATGAAAGAGCAAAACTTTTCAACTTTTTTAAAGGTTTATTTTTATTGTTTGAGAGAAAGTGTGAGAGAGAAAGAGAGAGAGAGAGAGAGAGAGAGAGAGAGAGAGAGAGAGAGAGAGAGAGAGAGAGAGAGAAGGGGGGATGGCCCAGAGCAGTCCCCACAGTTATACATCATTAGTTGTGACATGGTTTCATTCCACACAGGTGGATGTGGGGCTGCATGGGGTGGGAACTGAGCTGTGAGCCTCCCATATGGGAAGCAAGAACCTTCGCTGCCATCCTGGTGGTTACCAGTTGCCCCAAAGTTTAGAATATAGGTTTGCATAGGCCAGAGCCGGGATTTGATCCCTGAACCTTTCGGTTGCAAGGCAAGCGCTCAACTTGCTGAGCTATCCTGGCATCTCCCAAATTTTCAACTTTCAAAAGACAATATAGAAGACATCATTGTAACAAAGTAAAAATTCAAAAACACAAATTGTAAGAGGAAAAGATAGATACATTTAATCATCAAAATTGAAAATTTCTGAATGACGAGACATCACAAACAAAATAAAAGAACAAGCCATACAGTGGAATCAGATAATTGCGATGTCTATAACTGACAAATGACTAGCTTACAGACTATAGAAAAAGTATCTACAAGTTAAAGAGAAAAAATTAAAAGGTCATGAGCAGGCAATTTACAGAAAAGGAAACACAAGTGGTTGATAAATATGCAGAGATATTAATATCACTAGTAATCAGGATAGCAGATTAAACAAGCAAAATGAAGTGAGATATAACTTCACATTATTAGATTGAATAAAAACTTTGCAGTCTGACAGCACCAAGCATTGATGACATTGTGGGTACACCAGTGGGAAAATTGGTACGACCACTCTGGAGCATCATTAAGCCAAGTCTGGTATAGTTAGCATGGTGCATACCCAAGGGAAACGTTCCATGTGGGCGTGGCAGACAGAAACAAGGGTGCTCCTGGCAGTGTTGTTGATTTTTTATTTGTTTTTTATTGTTTTTGACAGAGAGACAGAGAGAGACAGAGAGAGGGGAGGGCCCCGAGCAGGCTCCATAGTTGCACGTCACTGGTTTTTTTACATAGTTTCATTCCACAGGTGGATGCGGGGCCGCCCAGGGCAGGAACTGGCAGGGTCGTCCCACAGGGGAGGCTCACCGGGGGCAGGAGCCGAACCGGGGGCCTCCCACATAGGAAACTGGCCCCGTGAGAACTGAACTGGGGGCACACCTCAGTTCAGCATTTGGGTCCGCACGGGCCGGGGCCAGGATTCGATTCTATGCTTGGACCCCAGGGGCTGCAAGACAAGTGCTCAACCCAGGGACCCACCCCGGCTTCCCCTGGCAGTGTTGTTTTTAACGACAAAAGCTGGGCTGTCATCAACAGAATGGCTAAATGAACTGCGATATAGTCTAAATGGGACACATACTGAAAGAAGTAAAAAGCCTTGAAGGATGCCAGGAGACTGAGTCCTGGTTCTTGTTCTGCTTCTAACTGAGGAGGGGACGTTACCCAAGTCACTTGTCCCTCTGCAAAGGATGCTGTCCCATTGTTCTCGTGGCTCCACCCCTCACCTCCGTTAGGTCTGTGTGCGAATTCCACCTGCTCAGAGAGACTTTCCTGACCCCACTCTTTATCCAACCAGCATCCGCACCCCCTGACACCCCTTTGTCAAGAAGCAGAATGGTTTCAAGGGTGAGTGTGTAGACTCTGACCAGACTTGGTTCAGATTCCATCTTTACCAAGTACTGTTTATATGACCTTAGGTAAGTTATTTAAGCTTTCTGTGACTCAGTTTCCTCCTCTGTAAGATGGAGATAAGAATAGTTTTTACCTCCAAGGGTTGTTGTGAGGACTGAATGAGTTACCTTCCCAAAGACTTAGAACAGTGCCTGATATAAAGGAAGTGCTGGTTAATAGTAAATTAGTGAAGTCAATGAGTGAAGTAGACTGCAGTGACGTGGCTGCATCTCATGTACAGGCTGCCGAGGGAAAAGAGGGAGCCCACACACCTCTCACCCTTCCCTGAACTTCTCAGATCACAGACAGCACACAGTTCTTGTTCGCACTCACAATGAGGTGTCCCTCTCTGGGTTCCAGCTGCTCTCTCTTGAGGCCCATGCCCGGCACAGCTTGGCCAAGTGGGTTTGGGGCAGTATTTATTGAACTGATGAATAGAATTAATTCTGAAAAGTCCTTGATGGCCAGCGGATGAAGACACCACTGACTCTCTTGGATAGCTATTTTAAGAAGTTGAAATAGGGGAAGCCGGGATGGCTCAGTGGGTTAAGCGCTCACTTTGCAGCCCCGGGGACCAATAATCAAATCCCTGCCCCGGCCCGTGCGGACCCATATGCTGAACGGGGGAGTGCCCCCAGTTCAGTTCTCACCAAGGTGAGACCCCAGCCCAGTTCCTGCCCTGTGCAGCCCCACCCACCTGTGGAATGAAACTATGTGGAAAGACCAATGATGTGCAACTATGGAGACTGTTCTGGGCCCTCCGCCTTCTCTCTGTCTCTGTCTCTCTCTCTGTCAAAAACAATAAAAATAAATCTTTAAAATGTTATTAAAAAAAGAAGTTGAAATAAAGACATGAGGTGGGTGAGAACATGGAGCAGGTGAGTGACACATAAAAGGGCTGCCCGGAAAGTATCCAGCCATGTAATATGGAAAATAGAGGCATTGGGGGGATGCTGGGATAGCTCAGTGGTTGAGTACTTGCCTTGCAATCTCAAGGTCCAGGGTTTGATTTCTGGCCCCAGCCCGTGCAACCTCATACATATACTGAACTGCAGCATAACTAGTAACTGACTGTAGGGATGGCTCAGCGGCAAAGGTTCTCACCTCCCATGTGGGGGGCTTCCAGTTTGGTTCCCACCCCAAACCCCACATCCACCTGTGTGGAATGAAACCATGTCACAACTAACGATGTTCAACTACGGACACTGCTCTGGGGACTTTCCCCTCTATCTCCCTCTCTGTCTCTTTCTCTCTCTTAAAAACAAAAACAGTAAAAGAAAAAGAGAGGGGTTTATGGCTTGATTTTCCCCGGACAGCCCTAACACATCGGAAAGAGAGAGAATCCCAGAGGCACGTGTGTCCACGGGCAGGAACTCGGAGTCTACAACGTGGACGCGTTCTGAAGGCCTGTCCTAGGGTTCATCAGGTTAGCTGCCACAGTCACAGAGGACTCCGTGCATTAAAAAAATAAACAAACAAATGAAAGATCTAGAAGGATCCAAGCAGAGCCCTCAGCACTGGCTACAGGAAGGAGGGTGGGATTGAGGACAAGGCAGTTGGAGTGGGGGGTGGGGTCAGTGAAAGCTTCTTTTCACTCTATATTCTTTTAGGTTGCTTGAATTTTGTACAGTGAAAAAGAATTTCTTTATTAAAAAGAAAAGCTATTTGGCATAGAAGAGGTACTCAGTGAGCGAACATGACTCTTAGTCTTGAGAACAAAGACCAAGGTCTCCCTCCCAGGACAAAGGTCCCAGGCACTGGGGCTGGCCCTTCAGCAGGTCTCACTGGCTCTCTCTTCCAAGTGTATCCTGAATCCACTCACTTCTCACCTCCCTCACAGCCCCGCCCCAAGACCTAGGTCTCCTTGCTCCTGCCCTGGGAATTAGGTGCTATAGCACCTCCACTTTGCAGACACAGACACAGACGCACAGAGTGTTCAGCCATTTGCCCCCGGTTCACCGTGTGAAGTGGCAGAGCCGGAAGGTGTCCCTCAGCCGCCCTCACAGCCTGCTGGGGCTCCCCACCTCTCACCAAGTGGCATCTGAGCTCGCAAATGGCTTCTCTCACTCCACTCAGGTCCCTGCTTGAATGTCACCTCCTGCAAAAGGGCTTTCCTGACCCCTCTTTCTAAAACGCTCCCCACTTTATTCTCGGACTCTTTTCTGCTGTGAATTTTATTCACAGGTCTTACACTATGAATTTTGTTCATAGACCTTACACTTCCTGATGTGACATCATAAGGTTACTTGTTGGAATGTTTGTGTGTCTCCTGCCCCTAAAATTTCTGTTCCATGAGGACAAGGACTTTGTCCTCGGTGCCTAGAACAGAGCCTGGCATGGAGTGGCAGCCCAGTCAATGAATAAATGAGCCCAAGGCAGCCCTTTCACACGGCGGGGGCCCCCTCGTACCAGGCCCAGGGCTGCTAGGAGGGCGCGTCTGCCCTCTGGGCCAGCAGTGTGGCTCCGTCTTTCTGTGCGGGGCCCCTGGGCTAGCAGGGTGAAGGCGAAACGAGAAGTTCCAGGTCCTGCCGGTTTCATCCCCTCCGGCCCCACCGTGCACTGCTCCAGCCCCAAGGCTCTCGCCTCTCCAGCCACCTGACAGTGGGTCTGACAACTCTACCCCCACAAGGCCGCAAAGACAGAGGTGCTGCCCTTGCGGGCAATACCTGCATGCTGGAGGAGGCCCCAGGGGAGAACAGTTCACCCTCGTGCCCCAGAGCAGGGTGTTTGAGGGAGAGCCCGCCTTTCCTTCCCCCAGGCCCTAGGAGGCAGGAGCGTCCAGGGAGAGAGATGGGTCCAAGTCACCGGGCAGGTCCCAGACAGGGACCTGGCAGGCCTCAGCCATCTCAAGTGTGGCAGCTTCCCACTGCCCGGCTTGACCCGCCTCATCCTTTCCTGATGCCCAGCAGGCCTGGCTTTGCTCCCCCAAAACATCTGAGCCATCCTGAGGCTCCGCTTTGGGGAGTCCCCCCAGAGGCTCCCCGGTGAACCCAGAACAAAGGCCTCACCCATCTCGATCCCGCAGATGACCAGGGCGGCGATCACAGCGCCCGCTGATGTCCCCGCGAAGCGATGAGCTGTGTCCAGCATGCGGGGGGCCAGGTCCCGCAGGGCGTCCACAGCCCCAGCCTGGTAGAAGGAGAGGAAGCCGCTGCCAGAGAAGGAGATGGAGTGAGGGGTGTCTGGGTCCCCCTTGAACACCTGCTCCTCCATCTCAGCCTGAGGCCTCCCGAGCTAGGGAGAAGTCACCCCACAGACTCAGCGCTGGCCTGCCTGGTACCGGCCGCCCTCCTGCTGGAACTCGCCACCAAGCTTCGCGGCCAGCCAGGAGCCTGGAATGTCGTCTCTCTTCCTGGTCGGGGCACCCACGGGCGGCTCAGGCAGGTGTCGCCGGGCTCTGCTGAGCTCTGCCAGAAGCAGCCTCAAAGGCTGCGAAAGTGCCCCAGGCCCGGGACGAGGTGCAGAAGGTCCTCGGGAGGTGTGAGCAGCGTCTGGTCCTGCCAGGGCCCCCCGGCTTCATTGCTTGGCTAGATCCATGTCCGGCCCCGAGTCCTAGGCCCTCCGCCTGCGCTGGGCACACCTAGGGGCGCATGCAGATGCCACAGCGCCCGGCCTAAGGAGGCAGGCACTGCTCATCCCTCAGCCCAGGAGACTTCACACACCACGTTGCAAAACTTCCGCCGATGGTTATCAGAGGCGCCTCTCTCCCTGACAAGCTGTGGCAGTGAAGGAATGAGGTGCTGGCCTCCGTCCAGGAGGCCACCTCCGCCCCGCAGTGCCCGGGCTGGCAGATCAGCTCTGGGTGTTGAAGGGGACACACTCCCACCACCCATGCCCCGCATAATGCCCCATGTGTGTGAGTTGCAAGAATTGTTTTCATTTGTTCTGACATAAGCTCCCCTCGCTTATTCACTTGTTTGTTCACATGTTAGGACTGGCCACAGGCAAAATCATAAAGGAAGACACGTTTGGCTTCAGGGCCCCACCCCTCACTGCCTCTCCATCCTCCCCATCTTTTCTCCCTGGCCCTTGACTGACTCATTGACCCTTAGTCAAGTGCGCTCTTACCAAACCCCAAGCCTTCACGCTGTCTCCTAAGTGTCCGGGAAGAAATCCCCCTGCCATCGAGGTCAGCTAAGTGCTTGCGGCTTCAGAGTGTGTGTTCTTCCCACTTTGAGATGTTTTACCCCAACAATGAGCAGCTTGGGAGGCCAGGCCAGCGGGCATCAGCACCCAGGGCAGAGGTCTTCTGAAGCCCAGAAGGCCGGGGAGGTGGCGCACGGGGACCAGCGCAGCTCCAGGGGCACCGGTCGCGCCCCCGCTGGAGCCGAGCAGCATGGCCCTGGAGTGGAGGGTGTTCCTATAGCCTACACGCTTCACTGCAAAGTGGCAGGGTCATGTCTCCCACCCCTCTCCCAGGCCAGCCAGAGGCAGGACCAACACCAGCATTGAGACACCACCTCCAGGCCCAGTGGGCAGTCTAGCTGCATAGATAGGGAGGATGTGAGATCAGAGCATCACCCGTCTATGGAGCTCTGCTGGCCTCACCGATCCACAGTGGAGTTCCACATGAGGGCAGCGCCCTGGATGCAGGTAGGAGAGAGTTCTCTCTCTGGGGTACATGGTTCCCTCTGAAAAGAGACCTTTTTCATTTTCATTTTTTATTTTATTGTTTTGAGAGAAGGAGAGAGAGAGGAGAGAGAGAGAAAGGGGGAGGGCCTAGCGCAGTCTTCATAAGTTGTACATCCTCAGTTGTGACACTGTTTCACTCCACACAGGTGGATAAGGGGCCACACCGGGTGGGAACTGAACTGGAGGCCTCGCCATGGGAGGTGAGAATTTTCGCCACCGATCCAGGTGGTTAGCAGTTGCGCTGCAGTTCGGCATATGGGTTTGCAGGGGCCAGGGCTGGGATTCAATCCCCAGACCCATGATTGTGAGGCAAGTGCTCAACTCCTGTCATCCCCTGAAAAGTGACCTTTTGATTGTGTGTAACAGAGAAAGAGTGTGTGTGTGTGTGTGTGTGTGTGTGTGTGTGTGTGTACACACGTGCACGCAGAGATCTGAGGCCTACTGCTGGGGTACAGGGTGGGCTGTGGCAGGGTGCAGTCCAGTTGGCTTTTGGAGTGTTGAGACCCCACCTCTTTCCTGGGCCATCGGGTAAGCTCCACCGAGTATTTGCACCCAGCTCTGTGTCGGGGCCTTGGGGACTGTCATGAGTGGAAACACTATCCCTTAACCCAGACACTTCCAGGCTTCTTGGGAACAAGACAAGCAAATGTGAAATAGCCAGAGGGCCAGACAGACTGAGAGTCCTGCCAGGGAAGCTGAGAGATGAGGGTGAGCCGAGTGGGCTGGACCCCTCAGGGAAGCAAGGCAATAGAGCTGTGGGTGGGAGGTTTCACCAAGCTGCGGGGGAGAGGAGGGTATTGTGGCAAGGCACAGCCCCAGCTGCTTCCAGAGGAGGGGGTGGAGCTGATGACAGTGGGCGGTGACACTGGATGAAGGGCTTTGGATCAGGCAGACACGAGCTGAATCCCAGCCCTGCTATTTACAGGCAGCGTGACCTGTGAAACTCCTCCAGGCCTCAGTTTTCCCCATCTATAAAAGGGACAATAGTACCTGTGCTGCACAGAAGTTGTAAAGGCTGAAGGCATGACTAGAATGCCTGACATGTGCTATGTCTGTTATTATTAAAGGGCAACAGGGCCAACACTTCTGGACTGGATGGACCAGGGAGATAGAGTGGAACAGAAAGGTGGGGGTCAGAAGAGGAAGGCTCTATCCATTTTCAACATTCAGGAGGAGCTGGAAGAAGGCCCAGGCAGGAAAGTCCTGAAAGGACAGTGAGACCAGGGCTGGGGGATGAGGGAGGAGACTAGTGCTGCGTCCCTGCGGGGATGTTGGTGGCTAGGCCAGGGCGGTGGCTGAAGAAAGGCAAGTTAATGAAGCCATTGCTGCAGGACCAGGGGACTGGTTGGATGGGCAGGATGAGTCATGGCCGGTGCCTTGTGTTTAGCCTGGTGGCTGGGGGGGGTGGGGCTGTCTTTTGCTGACTGGGGGAAACTGGGTGGAGGATGACTTAACTTTAAGGTGAGTCTGAGGTGACAGCAAGACATTGGAGCTGGGGATGGGGGGCCGTGTGAGGAGAGCGGCTGGAGCTGGACACAAGGTCGCGTTGAAGGGAAACAACCTTGGACAAGTATTCTCCCTCCAGGTCATCTCATGATTCCCTGTGAAACAGGAAGCAAGCCCGCCTTGCTCTAATTGGCCTTTGGGAGTTCAAGAAGGCTGGGAGCTCACTACCCTGTCAGGACAGTGCCTTGTCCTGACATGGCCCATGGTGTCCCCACTCCTTAGGCCTGGCTGTCAGATTAGGCCACAGTCTTCACTGAGAACATATTCTTCATTTCTGTGGGGACAGAGACAATGGAGGCCACAGCAGGTACAGCATAGCCTCTATGCAAACAAATAAATTAGACATTCACGACTGCCGATGGGAAGGTCACATAGGCGCTGTGGGCGTGTTCTCCAAATGCTGACCCTGGCAGAACGCTCTGCACATCTGACCACAGGGCCATGGGGCTCAATGCTGAACAACTGAACTCCCCTTGTTCCCGATGTTATACCTAAAGCCCTAAGAACCTCGAGTGGACAACATCATAAAAGGAACACACGTGCACATTTCTGAACTTGATTCTTAAAGTCAGCTCATAATCCTCCTAGGTGTTTTAAACTAAGTTAACACTGCTCACGTGACTCATCTGGAAAAAAATCACATGCAAGACACTGAAACTGCTTATTACACCAATTCCAACAAGACCACCCAAAATGAATTTATAAAGAACGCAAAGTCTCCATTAAGTGAAGCATCTCATCTGGATTTCAGATTACCTTTTTATTGATGATATATCATCCTCTGCTGAAATCTTGTAAAATGTTTATTTAGAGGAGACCCTGGCTGTTTCTTGATGTGAGAAAGTATGAAGATCACAGCACCACCCATGAGTAATCTTGCTCATAGTGTTTAACTCGAACCGGAGGTCTAACTTCCAGTTTACAGCTAATACAGGGTGTGAAGGAACAAGTACAATGATGCTCCATGAAAACAACCAGTCAAATTGAAACTGCAGGCAGGGCTGTAGATACTGTTGTTGCTACACAGCAGACATTTCCATCCCATTTGTTCCCTACAAAGCAGCTGAAAAGCCCAATGCTTGATTTCCCTGACTTCCTTGCAGCTAGAGTGACCATGAGGCCCAGTTGTGGCTAATGAAAAATAAGGGGAAATCTGCTCAGTGAATTCTAAGATTTTCCTCCTTGATAAAAGGAGAAAGGTACCTAAAGAGAGCCCTTTCAGCCCATCCCCCCCTTTCTTCCTGCCTGAGATGCTTCCCTGTAAAAACATAGTGTTTAAAGCTATGGCAGCCCTCTTGTACCCACTAGGGGAAACATGGCAGACACATTGAGTGTGTTAGTTATCTATTGCTGTGCCACAAATTACCGAAAAATGAATACTTTAAAATAATAAACATTTATTGTCTCACACTATTTCTGAAGATTAGGAACCCAGCAATGTCTTGGGTAGTCCTGGCTCAGGGTCTCTCAGCAGTCAAGCAAGCATTGTGATCATCTCAAACATCATTGGGGTGGAAGAATCCACTTCCAAACACACTCACGTGGTTGTTGGTAAGCATCAGTTCTTAGCTGGCTGTGGATAGAAAGCTTCAGTGCCTCACCATATAGGCCTCTCCATTGGGCTGCTTTCAAGATGACAGCTTGTTTTTCTCAGATTAAGAGATTTAAGGCAGTAAAGGTTAGTAGGGGAGATAGAAGTAGAGATAGGTGATAGAAATAGTGATAGAAGTAGAGAGGTAGAACAAGAGACAATGTGAACCAAAGATGGAAGCCATGATCTTTTTGTAGCATAAGCTCAGCTCTTCTGCCACACTCAACACCCCCCCGTTCCCCCCCCCACACACATTTTACCAGGCCAAGGCCACACAGACAAACCCTGGTAAAGAGTGGTAGGGGTGTGAATACCAGGAGGTGGGGGACCATTAAGGGTCAATTTGGAGGGTAGCTACTACAAACTTCTGAGGAAAGCAGAAGAAAAAGGAAGAACCTGGGTCCTTGAGGAGATTGTTGAGTGACTATATCAGCCCCCAAACCATTTGCACCCCTCCTGTTATAGCAGATAATTGAATGTTTTTATTGTTTAAGCCATTGTTCATTCAGTATTTGCTGCTGAAAAGCTCATGATTAATGCAAAGACTATTAAATACAAGGGCTGTCTGGAAAAATACAGCCATAAATGCCTCTATTTTTTCATATGACATGGCTAGATACTTTCTGGACAGCTCTGTTTCTAGTAACATGTGGAAATAAAATATCTTGATAACAACAAATAAAATGCCCTTTGCTTTTAGTAAAAGCAAAAGAAATACTTTAAAGCCTAAGTAGTTTGTTATCACTGATTCATGAAAATTCTGAAAAATTAAATCTGAAAACTTTAGAAAAATTTTATTATACCTTTTAGAAAGTGTTTAACAACTATTAGTTTTATAAGAAGAAAAAGAATATTTTTTTTATTTCTTATTCCTTCTAAAAAATAAAGTGGAGTCCTGTTAATGAATGGAAAAGCCCTCTACTACAGTACTTGCCTTTTGAGGTGTGTGATGTAATTTTTGAATACTTGCTCAACACACAGGTACATCCTCTGCAGGGTGCAAGTGTTTATACCTTTTCTAAAACGTCAGCAATTTTTTAAAATAAGACTTAAGGAGAGAGGACAAAGCTTGACACAGTTCAGATGGGGACAGAGCTGGCTGGCATTTTCATGTTGTGCTTTTTTATATGACCTTGAGATGATTCAGGCAACCTAAATCATATCTTCTCATTATGAAATAGCTCAAATATACAGTATTTAATATAGAACAGCAAATATTCATGTACCTACCAGGCAGACTGAACAAATCTTAACATTTCCCCACATCTAGGTCAAATATTTGGTTGGTTTTTAAGAAAGGAAACATCACAGATAATGGTGAAACCTCCTTTGAACTCTTCCTGAATCTTACCTCTGCTCTCTCTCCCATGAGAAACTATGTCCCAGATTGGAGAGAAACCTTCCATGTTTTTATATTTTTATTATATGAATATGTTTTATAAATAGCACACAGAATTATTTTATGAATATTATTAAATTTTATATAAGCAAACACATTGATTTATTCTGTAATTTGCCATTTTCATTCAGTGCTGTGATACATGTCTCTAGTCTTTTCCTTTTTATTTCTTTTGGTAACCTATTATGAGACCATGGGAAAATATTCATCATTCTCCTACTGATGGACATTTGAGTAGTTTCCAATGTTTCACTACAATCAACCAGCCTTGTATACAGCTCCCTTTGCATCATATATGGATCTCTCAGGTCCCCATGTGGGTGTGTCAATTGTACCCATAGGATTTTAATTTATGGAGGTCATGAAGTGACAACATGGAGAGGATAATAACATTAAAACATTTTTATTACTTACATTTTTGGAGGCAAGGGGGCATGCCATGCCACTCAGGGCCACATGGGGAAGTACCAGGTTTGGGCAGGAGGCAGAAGGGATGATGGGAAAGCATGACCCAGAGCCTTCCTTGTATTTTCTGTGAGAAAGGCAAGGCAGGACAGAGGAAATAGCTTAGTTTTGTTGGAAGCAGTTTAGTTTGGCTGGTTTGAGTCATACCAGCTGGACTACAGGGGTGGTCCTCTACTTAGGCTGACCAGGCGTTCCCCTCCCCGCCTTATTTTAAATTTAATTTTTATTGGGTGAGAGACAGAAACAGAGAGAGAGAGGAGGGAGGGACCAAAGCAGTCTCGACAGTTGCACATCATTAGTTGTGACATGGTTTAATTCCACACAGGTGGGTGTGGGGCCACGTGGGGCCGGAACCAAACCAGGGACCTACCACAAGGGAGGTGAGAACCTTCGCTGCTGAGCCATCCTGGCAGTTACCAGCTGCACAGCAGTTAAGCATGTGGGTTCACATGGGCCGGGGCAGGGAATCAAACCATGGACCTCACAATTGTGAGGCAAACACTCAACCACTGAGCTATCACAGCATCTCTCAGATGTCCCCTTTTAAACAGGACAGAAAACAATGTTTCAAATGGTACATATAATCAGCCTAGTCTCACTGGGATATATTCAAGGTGTCGGTAGGCTGACTGTAAGTACTTTTCTGATTCGTTGCAAACGGGATGTCCGGTCAGCCTACCGCTAGCTATCAGGCACCTGGCCCCGGATGATTAGGGCACAGGAATATTGCCTCCTGGAGTGTGGGAGCCAGAGAGAGGAGGTGGTTCACAGGGGGGCTCTGCATTGGTCAGCATGCATATGAAGAGGCTGCTCCCAGCCTTCAAGGTCTCTAAGAATGGGCTAGCCCTGAGGGGCAGTCTCTCCCCAGCTGGAGAGGCCACAGATGCCAGAGCATCCTGAATGCACAAAGTAAGACAATAGAGTGAATGCAGTGGGCCCTTCTTCAATTTGACCACATATTGTCAAATTGTTGTCTAGAGCAGTTGTGCCAATTTATACTCCCACTGAGAGTTTATGAGATCTAATTGCTTTGCTTCCCTTGGTATTACCAGAATACAAATATTTAGCCAATCTGAGGAATATGAAATGCTATCCCATTGTTGTTTAATTGAGATTTTCCTGATTATCTGTGAGGCTGGTATCATTTCATCCATCCATGGGTCATTTCAGTTTCCTCTTCTCTGAGTTGCTTATTCTTAGCCTTTTCTCATTGGGGTGGGGGCAGTGTTTGCCTTTTGTTAATAATGTGCAGATATTGGTTAATATTAATAATGCAAAATAATGTGAACATTAGCGACTGAATGCATTGCAAAGATCCTCTCCCAGGTTGTGGCTTGTTCTGTAACTGTTTAATGATGTTTCTATGGTACAGAAGTTTAAAATGTATTTTTCTTTTCGTTTTTGATTGATGCCTTTGTGTCCTAATGTCATAAAGATGTTCTCCCATATAAAACAGTCTTGGTTATTTTAAATTATTTAACCACCAAGCATAAGCTATTTGTTCAGTTTCCATTGAAAAACTGCAGTCCGATGGGCAATTTGGCACCATCTATTTTGAAATAAATACTTGTAAGAATTTATCCTGCAGAAATACTCACACGAGTTCCCCAAAATATATGCACAGGGTTGTTAAATACAACATCAATTGTAGTAGCAAAAATCTAGAAGTAACCTGGATACCTATCAGTGGAAAGCTAGTTAAATGAATCACAGTATAGCAATATAACGTATTCTCTCTAGTCTTAGAAAAGAATAAAGGAGATCTGAACATGCTCCTATGGAAAATTCTCTAAGATATATTGGTAAGTAGGAAAAATAAAACAAGAATCCAAGTACTTAGTATGCTACCATTTAGGCTGAAAATGAAAAACAGAGTCTCTATGTGTATGCATGTATTAATAAAATTTCAGAAATAAATACTGAGGATCATTACTTCTGAGGAGGGAGGCCAGGGTCTGAGGGTGGGAGGGAAACCCGTTTTTCATTGTCAGTCTTGTGTGCTGTTTTAATTTACTGCCATTAAAGCAAACAAAGCAGGACTACTGTGGATGGCTACATTGGTGTAAGCTGCTATTTGCTTTGGTATTTGAAATGTTCTGAGGTGAAGCGGGCCTTTTGTTCCAATAGCTGAGGAGAAATTGAATTATTAGCAATGGGGCAGGAGATAGGGCATCAGTGGACGTTTTCATTACATGGGCTCTGCAGCCAGGGCTGAAGGCAGAAAGGGCAGTGTTCACAGCAGCTCCCTGGTTGTTGAGATTCAGGCTTGCTGTGGTCGTCAGGGGGGGAGGGGGACATCTGTGAACCAAGGGGAGGGGCTGGGAGAAGTGGGGGATGAGGGTTGGTTGTGAGGTGCGGGGGGGATAGAGAATGGAAGATGGTGTGGATCTGAACCAAGAAGGTCCCTGCAGGTCCCTGTAGCCCCAAGGCCAGTTGTCTGAGTCCTGTGAGCTGGGCCACTCTAAGGCTCTGAGTGTCCTTGTGCTGTGTGGCTCCAGGGTGGGAAGAAGCTCTGCACCCCCTCCCCCAGAGGAGGAGGACACCCACTCCTAGCTTCTGGCAGACAATCCTCTGGAGAGGAAGGGAAGAACAAAAGCCATGCTCAACCTTGGATAATGCTGGAATGAGAATTAAAGGCACCCAGTGTTTACCCTTGTTGAAATTTAAGAAGGAAGGAAAAGGATTGGGTCAACATCCATAGAAGGCAGACAAAGGGTGCCCAGGGTTATGTCCCACTGCCTGTCCCCCGGCAGTACAGAGTAGCCGAGTGGGGCCTGGGCGGCCTGGGTTTAAATCACAGCTAGGTCGATTCCACCTCTGGCAAGTTACTTGGTATCTCTGTGCCTTAGTTTTCTCACCTGCAAAAATGGGGAAATAATTATGCTTACCAGTAGTGGGTGGACCTGGCGTATGATAAGCGCTTCCGAAGTGCTGGGCAGCATTGACCCCTTTCTCAGTGCACGGCAGTGGCGCGGTCAGCACGTGGAGATCGGGTGTGTCAGGTGCGTGCAGGTTAGCCAAGCTCACAAGCCCGATGAGTACGCCGTGTCGCGTCAGGGCTGCTCACCGGCTGTGAAAACACTCACGAGACAAAGTAGGGAAGAGAGAAGCAGTTTGATTAGACGCCCTCAGGGTAGAGCAGGCACAGCCTGTGAGGGACAGCTGGGACAGGGAGAAGGTGTGCTGGGGGGTTTTAAGCTGTTTCTGAATGCACCAAGCAGGGGGCTCTTGGGTGCGTAATTTCCTGAGAATTCAGTTGTTTGCTGTACAGCAGCTGCAGACGTCAGTTCAGGGCACGGAGTTCCTGACTGTGGCCGTTTAGTGGGCTGTCACTGCAGGTGCCGCGCTGCTGCCCGGCGGTGATTTCCCATCCAGCCCCACTCACAGTGCACGCAGGCGGATCCCTCCACACCTGCTCTTCTCTCGTCTCCCCGGGGGGCCGGGGGGGCAGACTACCCTCAGAGGCTCTTTGGGGGGATGGGAACAGTCGGTGCTCTTACTCATTTCCATGGCTGCTCCCCCTGCTTGATTGCCAGCCCCACAGGGGAAGACTGTTGGGGACATAGCAGGATCACAATTCATGGATGTCAAATAAATACTTGTTGAATGAATAATGGTCATCACGTGTCCCCTGACATGGCCACACTGCAAACGACCTAAATGCTCAACAACAGGGGATTGTTATTCACTTGTGGCCCAGTCACCCCACAAAACTGAACCAGCACTGAAAGGACAATTACAGCAATTATAAAGATAGAGAAGTGCTTGTGATGTGATCTTAGAAAAACAAAAGAAACCACAATGGTCTGGACATGATGGCAATCCAGCTTGATGAGACTTTAAGTGGAAAAGCAAAGTGCAGAGAATAGAGACTGTAATATGCCGCCATGCGTATTAAAAGGGGCAAAGACCCTAAGATTTCCCCCGGGGTTGAAGCATAAAATACCTCTGAACAACACACAAGAGACTGAAGACACGGGGCCTCTGGAAAGGGACAGAGAGGTGGACAGCTGGAGACAAGTCCCTGACAACACGGCTGTACCTTTTGAATGTTGACATGGGTGCATGTTTCTGACTCAGAATCCAATAATGTAAGATACTTCCTGGTACATAGTAAAGTAAAATAGATAAATATACAGTTTTTCTACTATATTCCCCAATTCTAAGGCACATGTTATCCCCCCTATACCCCCCGCCCCATTTTAGTTTCTAATATCAGGATATAGCTCCCAATCAGTGAGCATTTTTACTTTTTTCTTGAGTTTTATTTTGTTCTAAAAAGCCTTTCATAAATCAATGTGAGTCCTAAAATTAATGGAATTTTAGAATCAAGGAAATATAGCACATAAAATCATGACATGGGAAAAGGGACTGTGACAATGAAAACCATTGTGTGGGGGCATTGTGGGGATCTTTCTTTTACAAAATGCTCCTTACTGATATCTTTATATCTTCTTTTTAATCGTCTTTTTTAAACATATTTTTCACTGTTTTTAGGAGATAGTCCATGGTTTCAGAGGAAGACATTCCCCACCACCAGAGTCTAGGTAACCTGCTAAGCAGTACAACCATGCAAATAACCACTTCCTCAGCTTAGGTTAGCTTAAATAATCAAACCAAAACCTTCAGCCCTAAAGTTAGCTGCAATTACAGGAAAGGCTCATTTTCCTGAGATTTTTCTTGAGATGCTCACCTTCCAGGAACAGTGTGTCAGACACTAAGACAATACTTACTTGGCCACCATTGATGTCTATTCCAGCAATTGGTTCATAACCTTGAGTTTTGGTCCAAGTCATTGCTGTGGTTCAGTGGAATGGTTGCTGAGTTGGAAACACCGATAAAATCCAACGCCTGCTGGTCAGACTGCCACCGTGGTGAAGTGTACTGAGCATTGTGAACAAAACATGGCCTGCGAACCTTCCTGCTTCCAGTTCAGACCAGTGAGCAAGCTCTGCAGGACCCCATTCTGACACGCATTCTGTAGAGAAAGGATTTCTTAATCAAATGAACAAGTTTAAGGAACATTCTGGGTGAGATTCGGATACTTTGGAGATACACAATGCAAAGTGTCATATTAAAGGCACTGGAAAGTCCTACATGGCAAATTTCATTGGTTTCCAGTTTAATAATCATCCCCACATTTTCCCTACCAATCAAACCCTAATTCTGTTTATGCTCTTCAAGACAGTCATGACCTTCAGGGCAGGCGAGTTCCAGAACAATAAAGATTAAGAAAGAATAGATGAGCACAATCCTGGCCAATAAGACAGAGAAAAATCTGCTGGGGGATTCTAAGAAAGTTTTCTTTGCTCTTTAAAAAGAGACTAACAAAAATTCTGTGTTCAGGATTTGGCTGAGCAGCTCCTATTAAACCTCAAACGGCCCACATGACAAAATCATGAAAAGCATCTATGAAGACACTGGAGAGCAATCAAAGCACACAGATAATGGGGAGGAGTCAACACTTGAAAGAAGAGAATAACCCTGGATAACTTATTTTTTTTGTAGTGTTTTTGCCTGAGGGAAGGCCCTAGTCAGAGTCCTGTGGCTGGTGATAGGATAGAAACCCATGGTTGTACTGGTGTGGACAGAGGTCTGATGAGCACGTGGCTGGAAAGTGAGGAAAAAAACCCTGGAAAGGATAAGAAACCATGAAAACAGAGCCCCAAACTCTGTGTAGACTCTCCTCAAATCTCTGATCCCCACCTGTGTGGGAAAGCTAGAAGCAGCGTTAACTAAGGCTAAAAGATCTAAACTGAGGTTTCAGCTCTCGTCTACCAGAAAAGGAGATAATATAATATATGCAGTTTGAGGTTCAGCCAATTTAACTGCCTGCTAAAACAAATAAACACAGAAAAAAACAGGGGATGCCGGGATAGCTTAACAGGCTGAGTGCCTGCCTCACAATCATGAAGTCTGGGGTTCTATTCTCAGCCCCAGCTTGTGCCATCCCATATGTGGAAGTGCATTGCAGCTAGTAACCACTGAGATGGCTTGGAGGCAAAGCTTCTCACCTCCCAAGTGGGAGCCCCCCTGTTCAGTACTCATGCTGGGTGGGCCCACATCCACCTGTGTGGAATGAAACCATGTCACAACTAATAATGTACAACTATGGAGACAGCTCTAGGCCCTCCCCATTTCTCTCTCTCTCACCTTCTCTCAAACAATAAAATAAATCTTAAATCAAACAAACAAACAACAACAAAAGAAAACACTCTTCAGAAGAACAAAAGGAATCCAGAGTCTTTGTAACATATCATTAGCAATGTTCAGGATGCACTCCAAAGGTACCTGACATTAGAAGAAACAGGGAAATGTGACCAGTACAAATGACAAAGACAATCAATGGAAACCAAGCTTAAGGTGACCCAAATGTTAGAATCAGCAGACAAAGATTTTAAAGCAGCTTTTAGAACTATATTCAAGAATATATTTACCCCAATAAATTTAACAATTAAAAAAAAAAGAATATAAAGGAAAACACACTGGCAATGAATGAAACGATAGAAAATCTAGCAGAGAAACAGAAACTATAAAAAAGACCATAACGGTAATTCTAGAACTGAAAAATATATGATCTGAAAGAAAAAGACTAAAAGAATAAGCAGCCAGTTTTGTGTCTTTGGCCATCATAAGGACATTACACTTACTTTACCATAGTCAGCTAGCCTGAGCAGGAGGTCCATGTGCGGTATGTGACAAAGTAAGAAGATGGAAAGGTCCTTCATATCACTGACCGACTGGATTAACCAACCTAGGAAATGTCCTGATGCCCAGACTTCTTGTATTGAGAGAAGAAAATGTCCTTATGTAAGCAATCTCTATTTATGTTTCAGGTTATTTACATGAAAAAGAACATGCCCTACATTGTAACACTCCAGTAAAGAACTTGGCTTAATTTTGTTTAGCCCAAGGTTCACCAAATTTATGTGAACACAGCTTTTTAAACTAATATCCACTGAAATGTCAAAGCACACTTGGGAAAGTCCTGTGTAGACCCTAGTTTCTACCTTCTAAATCTGTGCCATTCAATTATATCACTCAAAGAATATTAAAGGCCATGCATGGGCTATTTAAATCACATAACATGTGGGATTGAAGCCTGCCGGGAGTCTACAATTAGGCATTTTTACGTTTGCCAATTGCTGCAAACCCTTGTTACTTAGTGGTGTGAGGCAGCAGACCAGCAGCAGGGCACACCCAGGCCTACTGAATCTAGGACCTGCGCTTTAGCAGCACTCCCAAGTGAGTCACATGCATATTGGAATCTGAGAACCATTGGAAACTCCAACTGCCGTAGGGGTGTTAGCTGCCTAATTATCAATGAAAAAAGAAACAAAACCTAACAATAATTTCTTAATCAGTTGTCAGAGACCTTCATATAATCATCTCATTTGATTTTCACAGCAATACTGAGAGTTAGAATTTATAAACCCCTGTTTATAGAAGAGAAAATGAAATTCAGAGAAGTAAAAATACACTTATATTGAGTTTTGCTAGTCCCATAGTTGGGAAAAATGTTGCCATTTCAATTTGTTGTTTAGATACTTGTAGTTTTTGACAATACAGACATTTGACGTCTAGCCAAACTGGAGGTAAGCCCCTGCCATTCCTTTGAACATCCTTCCCCCCCCCCCCGTCTCTGCTAGGATTGTGCTCCTCTCTCGATGGGGAGTCTGAGCCCAAGACTGAAGGCTAAGCACACCCAATAGTCAGGATACCGAACTGCTGGTCTGGGAAGTCAGATGGGTCCTTCCATCAGCCCTGAACAGACTTTTTAATCCCACTCCAGTTAGAAGGTCCCATTCCAATCAGAGGGCCAAGACCAGGACTAGAATAGGCTAGAATTGAAAAATAGTTGGTTTTTAGTAAGAAAAGAAGCATTTATTTCTAAGAAACTAAAGTATTATTTAAATTAAGAGTTATTTTTAAAAATAATTCATAATGTTGGATTATTTGTTTTGCTATTTAATGGTTACTTTTTTAGCTGTTTGATAAAGGGTTGTGACTTTGTTTTTTTAGAAAAGATGAGGAAGCATTGCTTTCTAGCTCAGTAATAATAGTGTCTACCATGTAAGCCCCATATTCAGACCATCTGAGCTCAGAACAGGAGCAGCTCACCCCAACTGTAAGTAACTGAAGGCGAAAAGAGAGTCCTGAGGGCTATGCTCACAGGGTGAAAACTGCCATAATACGTACTAAGTATTTCCTGAGTCAGGTGATCCAGCCTTGAATTTTCAATGTTAAAATTCTCATACTCATATGCAACGACAGAACCATTTTGGGAAGCAATCGGGCCATTTATCAAGAATTATAGCAGTTATGTCTTGGGTGAGGCTGACCATTTTCAATTTTTCTTTGAATCAGTGATTGTATGTCTGGAAATACACTGTAAGGAAATCTAAGACATAGTAAAAACTCTAGCCAAAAGAGCTCACCACAGTACTATTCTAAATATTCAAGCATTAGAATCCCAGAGCCCCTGAGTGAAGGAATAATTAAATGACCTACAATGTATCCACCTGATAATATATGAAGTACCGGTAGAGAGGCGGTCCGAGCAGCCTTGCAGTGACTGGTGCGGGATCGAGTTGGAAAATTCGTTTAGCGGCATATCCAGACGATTTTCGGGATCGAGTTGGAAAATTCGTTTAGCGGCATATCGAGACGTTTTTCGGGATATACTCGGCGTATAAGACGACCCCCGATTTTCGGTTGACTTTTTTTCATTTCAAAAGTCGTCTTATACGCCAGAAAATACGGGTAGCCATATTTTAAATGATGCTTACATTTAAAGTATATTTGGTATTGAACTGGATTGTCCTTTATTGCCATTCCATCTAATACATGAAAAGGGTTGAAAGTTAAAAATAAAAGTTGTGAGGCAAAGATCACCTGTAAAATGCTAGCTCTAAAATTTGGTCTTGGATATATTAGGAAGGGCCCGCTTGGATCCTCATCACCTCTCTGACTCCAAGCCCGAAGCCCCGCCATACTCCAAGTCCTGCCTTCCCCACACAGCCGCCCCCTCAGCCGGCCCTGCCCCCTCACACCTGGGCCTCTGGTGCAGGTTGCCTTGTACAGCTGGTGTTTCCATTCAGTAGGAAACACGAGTGTCTGTGACATCTGTGACTGAGGTTTTAGACCTTTTATTCTGCACAGCAGACTGCTCAGCCCCTGGACCCAATCAACCACCAAGTCCTGCTGCTTTTACGTCCTGGTTTTCCTCAGCTCTGTCCCTTCCTTCTGTCTCTTCCGTGAAGGCCTGTCTTCATCGCTCATGTGGATTTCGGCAGCATTGTAGTTATCGACACTGTGTCAGGGCACTTTCAGCTGCAAGGAACCGAAAACTCCATGTCCAGTGGTCTAAACAACGAGGAAAGTCTATTCTTTTTATTTGGGAGAAAAACCCTTCCCAGAAAGCCCTCCAGAAGAGTCTTCCTCGGGGTCCACGGGCCAGCCTTGGGTCCCCCACACCCATGCCTTAGCTGCAGGGGATACTAGGAAAACCATCACAGGACATGTTCAGTCTCTGCAGTGGGATGCAGGCTTTGCCAACAGACAGGAGAAGAGGGTGAAAGGCAGTTTCTATTAGGGGAGTAACCCATAGTGTCTCCCTCAGACTCCCTGCCTGGGTCTCCTCACCTCCTTAGTCCATTCCCAGCATTGCCTTTACTTACTTATATAGTTATTTAGTCATTCATTGTTTTGAAGATTTATTTTACTGTTTTTGACAGAGAAAGAGACAGAGAGAAGGGGAAGGCACAGAGCAGTCTCCGT
Organism: Craseonycteris thonglongyai; assembly: GCA_004027555.1. Lineage (NCBI taxonomy): Eukaryota > Metazoa > Chordata > Mammalia > Chiroptera > Craseonycteridae > Craseonycteris > Craseonycteris thonglongyai. Next base: position 57,960 of record PVKE010000413.1, read on the forward strand.
AGTTGTACATCATCAGTTTTGACATGGTTTCATTCCACAGGTGGGCAGGGGCCACACAGGGTGGGAACCGGGCTGGGGGCCTCCCACCTGGGAAGCATGCCCCCTCAAGCCAGGGGCCGAACCAGGGCCTTTCACATGGGAAGCTCACCCTGGCAAAAACCAAGCTGGGGCCACACCCCAGTTCAGCATATGGGTATGCAGGGGCCAGGGCTGGGACTCGATCCTTGGACCCCGGGCCTGTAAAGCAAGCACTTAACCCACTGAGCCATCCCAGCACCCTTACAGTCATTCATTTAATTACTGATTCATCCATTGGATTAGTTAGGTTCAACTAGCTTATGTTGCAGTAACAAACAGCCATCAACTACCAGTAGCTTGGAATGACGGTTAATCTTCACTAGCCACGGAAGGGACTGGGGAGTGGAGAGAATAAGATCTCCACCAGCTCTTACCTGTGTCCACCTGAAATGGACATGTATCAATTCTGCCCACATTTTATTGGCTAAAGAAAGTCGCATAGCCACACCCAACTTCAAAAGGGCATAAAAGTGAGATCACTCTTTGTGCAGGGTGAGCAGCACCGATGGTCACCATGTTGAACAAATGTTTACTGAGCACTGGCTACATGCTAGGTGAGGTGCTGGAGATGTGTTGGTAAGAAAAACAAGGGCTCTGTTCTGAAAGCATTTACAGTCGAGAAGGAATAATCTACCCCTTCCTTTATGCCCTCATGCTACCATATAAAGACTTCAATTGTACCACCTCTTGCATTTTTATTGCATTAAAAACACAACCTCGGCTGTCTGCCTGAATAGGCTGTAAAATCTTAAGATATCTTACCTCTTCTTATAAACGCAATACCTACAATAGTGCCTCACACGAGTAGAAACTTAATAAATGTTTGTTGAATGGTATATGAGATAGGATGGGCTCTGCTACAAGGGACAGAAAGCCCAGCTGACAGTGACTCAAACAAACAGAGTTTTGTATTTTCACACAGTGAGAAGTCTAACAGCCCGCAGCTTCTGTGGTTGGTTTCCCTGTTTAATAATGTCATCCAGGACCCGGGTTCTTTCCAGCCTTCTGCTATGATAGGCTTGGCTTCTTGGTTTTTTCCTCTTATGATTGTGACTCATGGCCACCAGGATGCTGTCACTGCTCCACATAACATATTTATATTTAAGGTGGGAAGGTATAGAAGGGACCGTGACACTATCTTCTGGTGACTGTCCCTAGAAGCCACCCAGTAGCTTATGTCTCATGGCTAAAACATAGTCACCCAAGCTTTGAGTGAGGTTAAGAGATGTCTGGATTTCCAGTCTCTATGGGTAGAGATGGCAGAGGAATGGTTGGTAATGTTTTGGGTAGCCAACTGAAAAGGTTCAGTGCAAATGAAGACGATGTGCTCAATAAATACTGATGGAAGTTCATATTTTTATGATCTGGTTCTTTATTGACTTTTAGTAACATATAAAGAATGCCCATCATTGTTGTGACTAAACAATATTGAGTTCATCTTCTGTTTGTGCTGGCACTATGCCAAGCAAGTTACAAGCATTATTTTTATCCATTCTTCACAATACCTGTGACAGAGATAATATCAGTCTTTGTGTGACATGTGAAGAAACTGAATCTCAGAGTAGTTAAGGAGCTTGCTCAACTTGTTCACTTCCCAGCTAGCAAATGACAAAACAGGGGTTTGAACTTTAGTGCCTGACTCTAGAGCCCATGTTCCCATCTGAGAACTTTAGGTCTAGAGGGGAGCAGCGAGCACATCAGACCACAGCCTTTCATTTTCATGGTGCTGAGGCCCAGAGATGGCAGGTAACCAGCTTAAGGTCACATACGAGTCAGAGCCAGGCTCAGTACTCAGGAGCCCTGACTCCGCAGTCACAGTTCTTTTTGTCACATCGGCCTACCTCTGTTTAGAAACCTCAAATTAGTTCACTGACCTTTAAAAGGACAAAAGGTGGAGATGCCTGGATAGCTCGGTGGTTGAGCGCTTGCCTTGCAATCGTGAGGTCTGGGGTTTGATTCCCAACCCCAGCCTGTGCAGCCCCATATGCTGACCTGTGGTGCAAATGGTAACCACTGGGATGGCAGTGAAGGTGGTTCTCACCTCCCATGCAGGAGGCCCCCAGTTTAGTTTCTGCCCTTTGTGGCCCCACATCCACCTGTGTGGAATGAAATCATGTCACAACTAATGATGTACAACTATGGAGACTGCTCTGGGCCCTCCTCCTTCTCTCTCTCTCTCTCTCTCCCTCTCTCGAAAATAATAAATAATCTTTTTAAAATATGATAAAAGGCCAAACTTGGTATACTGTAGACAATTCAGTTTAAAACAGTGTACTTGACTTAAGGTTTGGCAAATTAGGGCAAGCTATTTCCTTTTTTGGAATCAAAACTTGGTGATTAGTTGGTTCATACTCTTACCCGTCTCGATGGAAACTCCAGCCTGTACTTTTTTTTTTTTTTTCAGTTCTTCAGTGATAAGGGGAAGGAAAGAATATAATGGTCAGGGAGCCTTGGCTGGGACTTACCAGGATTACTTCAAACTCCAAGCTCCTGACCCAGAAATGCCTTGTTTGTGGTGTTTGACCACATCCTGTATAACACAGCTTTGGGGAGCCCCTTGACAGAGTAGGATGTGTACGGTTAGAATCATGACCTAGGCCCCTTGTGAGAAGGCAGTGGAGCAAACCTATAGAAAGCATCTGACGCAGGAGGACTAGGTCAGCATCAGCTCCCTTGCCCTCATCCTCTACCACCTTCCCATTCGGACTTAGGGCTGAAACGAGACAGCGCCCAATTTAACAAGTAGCCCACACAGTGTCCTGTTTCAGAAGCCTCCAGCTCCTCTGTCAACAGAAAAGTCAACTTTGGTGTGGCATTTAAAACCCTAGAGGACAAGGGTTATAGGCAGGGCTTGAATCCCACAGGACTTTGAATTTAGGCTCTGTCACTTCCCAACTATGTGCACTGTTGTGCAACCTCCTGTGACTCAGTTTCCCTCACAATACAATGGGGTTAACGACGGGACCCACCTCAGGGGGGGTTGTTGTGTATCGCGTGGTGAGCACATCATACAGGTGCACGGGACACTTGTCAGCTCCTCCAATCTCCCCCGCGGCATTTTTCATCAGAGTTTTACTGGGGGTTAAACAGAACATTTCCTTGGCTTCTTTTAAGGGCAAGGACAATCGGGCAAATGACTGCATGTGACAGCAGAGTGAGGTGGCACAGCAGGCAGGAGCAGAGAACCCAGGACTGCAGGGCAGGAGACCTGGATTCAAGCCAGGAGTGCCCATGTGTCCTTCTCTCTCTAGGCTTCGAGTCCCTGCTCGTTGCGGGGTGGAAGGAAGGACCGATGTCCTTGCTAATTGCGGCCAGCTAAACATCTTCTTGGAAGCCTTGAGTAACCAAGACTGGCAACAGCTGAGTAAAGGTTCAGACTCCGGTAATCTGGGTTTGAGAATGAAGAACTCTTTTCCAATCTCCTCCTAGGCCAAGAAGAGCCAGTCGGAAGGAACTGCAGTCCTGTCCTTGGGCATGCGTGGGGGTCCCCAGGCCTGTCCACCTCATCCCGCCTTCCCACCCTCCTCTAGTCCCCCTTGGACACAATGTGACTTCCATCCTCCACCTTTTCCCCCAGATACTACAGTGAACAAATTCTCAGGTCCTTCCCTACATCCTGAAATTCATTCAGTAAACACCCACATTCGCTAAATGCAGCACTTTTCTGGGAGGAGAGCAGGGGTGGGGGTGGGGACAGAAGACTGCTGTACCTGCTGGGGCTGACATTCTAGGGAAGAGTGGCAGAGAGTGGGATTTAACTGCGTTGGGGTTTTGCAGAGCGAGTACTATCTAGCGAGCTCAAGGTGTGGGAGGAGGAGTGTGTGGACAAGAACGGAACTGTAGGAACTACCTGTGGAGTTGAGGCAGTGAAAGTTGGTACGGTCAGTGGACTACGGGGCCGTGCGGCTGAAGGCTTGAAGGAACAAGCTGGAAGGAGGTTTGAGTGTGGGGTCTTTGGTGGGCCTGGAGCTTGTCCCCAAGTGGAACAGAGTCGGGTCAACGAGCCAGGAGGCCAGGACCTGGGTGGATCGGGCAAGTGGGCAGTGAAAGCACTGAGCATGGTGATAGGGTAAGCTGGAGAGAGGGACATGAGGTGGCAGCTGAGACCCTCAGGGACAGCAGTGAGCACTGGCATTTGTGAAGACATAGTCAGTTGTGCAACACGATGTCACATTTGGGGAAAACTTCTTCTGTTTTTATAGTAAGAGCTACAGAAAGGGAGAGAGCTGTTTTGTAAGTCAGGCAACGAGCATTAATTGAGAAATACCTGGGAGGATTGTGTTTCCTCAAGGATCATTCTGCCTGTACAGTCATGAGCAGCCAGACCTGGTGGCAAGGCACTCGGGGTCCTTGTGGGCGAAGGAGCTCGTGTCATCCCTGAAATACCAAGGGGATGGCCACTATTTCAACAGAGGCTTGAAAGAATCGCATAATAGTGATTTATTAGTATTATCTACCCAGAATCGCTGATTGAGAGGCAACAAGTAGAGGAGTTGAAGACGTGGGCTCTGTCTGGGTTTCAGTCCCACTCTGCTCCTTGCTACTCACTTAACAACCGGGATAATAACAGCACCTATCCCTTCCGCATCTGAGAAGTAAATGAGCTAACGTGTGTACAGGATGGTTGCCTGGACTGTGTAAGGATTTTAAAAAACGTTGGACAGATATTCTAACCTTTTTTATCTTTGTTGGCAAAAAGAAAAAGAAAAACCAGGTTTCGAAGGCCCTGAGCCATTAGTATTTCTCTCTGTGTGTAAAAACAGAGTAAAACTGAGCTGTGCCTTTTTCTCAGCAGCCACTAGGAGGCAGTGTGGCCCCGGGGCAGTGGGACTGGCTGGGAGTTAGGGGCCCCTGGTTTCTGTGCCTCCTCAGCTTATCAGGCCAAGGCCAGGTATGGCCCAAGGCAGGGTGTCTCTGAGGCTCAGCTTGCCCAGAGAATGATCGTTCCACCAGGTCCACACAAGGTGGTCTTGAGGACCAAATGAGGAAAAGTTCCGTGTAAATGGGAACTCACTGGTGTTGAGTGCCCACCTCCTGTGTGCTGGGCAGTGCTTCAGAATTCGGCCTGCCCCTCCCCAAGAGGCACCTAGAAGACCGGACATGGACTCAGATAGCCAGCATCAATGCGAGAGCATGTTGGGGACGGGAGGGAGGTTCAAATTACAGAAGGAAGAAGTATTTTTAGGGTCAAGACTAGGAGCAGATTTGGGGAAAATATAATGAATGATACTGAGTGTGGTCAGCAGTTATCCAACAGATGTTCCTGCTCATGTGAAATGCCCGAGGTCAAGGCTGTTTACTGTAGAATGGTTTATAGCTGCTTAAGTTCAGAAGCCCCTACACATCCACCAAAGAGAAGAGGGAGTGAATATATGGGCTATAAAGCAGAAAAAGGTAAAGGCCTTTCTGAACCAACATGGAAAGACTGCCTGGAAATACTACGTAAAAAAAAGAGGGAAGCCGGGATGGCTCAGCAGGTTAAATGCTTGCTTTGCAGCCCCAGGAACTGAGGATGGACTCCCAGCCCCAGCTGCGGCCCATGTGGACCCATATGAACTGGGGTGTGCTTCCCATGTGGGAGCCCCCAGTTCGGTTCTTCCCCCTATCCCACGTTTGGACCCTGGCTTGAGGGAGTGTGCCTCCCATGCAGTCCTTAGCTAAGGTGACCAGACATCCGCTTTTGGCGGGACAGTCCCGATTTTTAACAATTTGTCCCATGTCTCGCGGCCTTTTAAAAAAGTCCCGATTTTTGGAAAGACTGCACGACAAGCTAGGGAACGGCGGGAGATAGACCAAACTTTAAATCAAGAACCCCCTCCCCCCAGTCAATGGTGTCCCGCTTTACCAATGTTAAAATCTGGTCACCTTAGCCTTAGCCCAGTTGTTGTCCTGCATGGCCCCGCCCACCTGCGTGGAATGAAACCATGTCAAAAAACTGATGACGTACAACTATGAAGACTGCTCTGGGCCCTCTCCTTTCTCTCTGTCTCTCTCCCTGTCTCTGTCAAAAACAATAAATGTTTAACAAAAGAAAAAACACTACTATAAGATGCTATTATTTGTCAAAAAAAAGCAGGGGAGAATATCTATAGAATGTATGTGTTTATATGTGCATAGACTATTCTAAAACTAGTTATAAGACATTAGTCCTGTTAGTTGTCTCTGGGAAGGGAAGTTGGGACACAGGGGTAGGAAGAGGCATATCGCTGACTATCTGTTTGAGCCTTTTGATTTGAGACGTGTAAATGCAGTGTCTATGGATGGGGAGAGAGGAAGGGAGGGGCACAATGTGCACTCTAGGATCAGACAGACAGCATGAACCCCACTCCCACCACATCCTGGCTGTGTGACCTTGCACAAGTTACTCAGCCTCTCTGAGGCTCAGTTTCTGCATGAAAGAGACATAATAACGATCATACCTGCAACCCACCTGGACTATTGGAATACTGAGACTAATTTGTTTAACGCACTTGGGAAATGGTTGCTGTAGTTGTTTAACCAGCCAGGGCTGCCTATTCTCCAGCTTCCAAACTCCCCAGAAGACACATGCAGTTCATCTTTTTCTTTCACATGCAAGGGCCCAGGTACTCAACCCACGGCAGTCCCTGTGCCTTCAGGATACCAGGTCAAAGGAGAGTGTGGGTGGGGCATGTTAAATTCAATAAAATGCATTTGCTACCTCCCAGAGAACAAACACTGCAGACCAGCTCTACTGAAACCCTGGGCTGCACCTCCCAACTCTGTTGAAAATATGTGCATCTAAATTACTGGTGCAAAGCACGTTCCTGGACCTACCCACTTAGGCCTCCAAGATGGAGCTCTAGCCAGATCTCTAGCCCTTGGTCCCACACTCTTAACCCTCCATTCCTGTCCCCAAATGATTCAGCAGTCCTCAAGCACATCCAAACCTTTCTACCTCCCACGCTTCTGATGTTTAGGTTCTCTCCCTCAAGAGAGAGATTTCCCCACTTGCCTAAGTGATGCCTGGTTAGCAGACACAGCTCAAACATCTGCTCCCCCAGGAAGCCCCTCCAATTTGGGCTTCTTTCCCCTTCCTCTGTGAGCTCCCAGACCTTGAATTTGCATCTGTCATGGCTAGGCTGGCCAGACATCCCATTTTAAAATTTATTTTTATTGTTTTTGACAGAGAGAGAGAAAGAGAAAGACAGAGACAGGGACAGAAACAGAGACAGAGACAGAGAGAGAGAAGGTGCGAGAGCCCAGAGCAGTCTCCATAGTTGTACATTAGTTTATGACATAGTTTTGTTCCACAAGTGGGCACAGGGCTGTGCAGGGCAGGATCCAGGCCAGGGGCCTCCCGCATGGGAAGCTCACCCCAGTTCAGCATATGGATCTGCACAGGCCTGAGCCAAGACTTGATCCTCAGACCCTGGGGCTGCAAGATGAGCCCTCAACTCACTGAGCCATCCTGGCTTCCCCTAGACATTCTGTTTTAAACTGGACAGGAAATAATACTGTCTCATTTCAAACGGTTGGTATGGTCAGCCTACTGTGACCTTGAATTTACCCCAGTGAAACTAAGCTGACCAGACGCACCATTTGAAACGGACAGTACCGTTGTTTTCTGTCCCGTTTAAAATGGGACGGCTGGTCAGCCTAGTCATGGCACTGTCATGGCTCCTGGAATTAGAAGAATCCTCCATAACTAGGAAAGTTCTGACTCGCAACTAAATGTGTGAAAGTGAGGTGCTTTGCCAACATCAGCCTCACTTGGCCCTGAGCCCCAGAGAAGTGTCCCTGCCCCCGCTTTATAAAGCAATGAGGCTCAGGGACAGGGCAGTTTGCCTGGGAAAGCACAGCTAAGAGACGCTGGGCAGGGATTTGCCCTAGCCTTTCTGGTTGTGTTTGTGTCTGCCACTCCGCCCCCTCTCTGAGGGTGGCCCTCAGTTTCTTTTCCTCTCCTTCAGGTTCAGGCAAAGACCAGCCCCTCAGGGAATACAATTGCTCAGATGGGGAGGGTCATGGCCAGGGCATGGACCACTCCTCAGGAAACTGTGGCAGTGGGGGTGACAGTGCAGGGGTCAGGGTGGCTCTGGGTTTGGTCAGAGGGTGGGGGGAAGGTACATGCCATCATCTGGGGAAAAAGATGGTGTGAGACAAGGCAGGGCAGATCCGGTTCCCACCTTGGGAAACTTGGAGAATTAAGGGAATTTGCTGGAAATAGATAGCACAGAGTCAGAGGGGACCAAAATGTCTTCCATTTTTATCTAGACATCTCCGGAGGTTTCTGTGTAAGAAACCTGCAAGGGACTCCCCATGTACAGATGTGCCTTCACATCTGCATACAAAGCTTTTGTTGCAGAATGGACTGTAAAAGACTGGAGCCAACTCAATGTCTATGAATAAGGAATTGCTTAAATCAGTCAGATTTTCATGCAATGGAACACTCTCCAGGCCAAGAAAGGAGGGGGACACATGTAAAAGAATGAAACTGAACCCATGGGCAAGGACCTGAATAGACATTTCTCCAAAGAAGACAGCCAAAAGGCCAACAGGTACATGAAAAGACACGCTTCATCACGAGCCATTAGGGAAATGCAAATTAAACCACAGTGTGATATCACCTCACACTTGAGAGAATAGCTATGATCAACAAGACAAGGATAACAAGTACTGGCCAGAATGTGGAACAAAGGGAACCCTGTGCACTGTTAGTGGGATTATAAATTGAGGAAACAGTGTGGAGGATTCTCAAAAACTAAAGATAGAACTTCCATATGACCCAGCAATTCCATTTCTGGGAATATATCCAAAGGAAATGGAAGCACTCAAAAAGATGTGTGCACCCCCAAGTTTACAGCAGCATCGTTTACAGTAGCCAAACATGGAAACAACCTAAGTGTCCATGAATGAAGGAATGGATTAGAAACTTGTGGCATATCTACATATCTATGTACAGATATATCTATCTATATCTATAGCATGGAATATTATTCAGCCATTAAAAAAACACAAGGAAATCCAACAATTGATAACATGGATGGAACTGGAAGGCACTGTGCTAAGTGAAATAAGTCAGGCAGAGAAAGACAGATACAGTATGATCTCATTATATGTGGAATCTTAGAAAGAAAGAAAGGAAGAAGAAAGAAAACTCACAGAAGGAGAGATCAGCCTTGTTACCAGAGGTGGAGTGAGGAGAACTTGATAAAAGTGGTCAGAAGGTACAAATTCCAGGTATAAGATAAGTACTAGGAATATAATATACAACTTGCTGACTAGAGCTAACAATGCTATAGGGAGTAGAGACAGGAAAGTTGTTAGGAACACTAAGCGTTCTCATTATTAAGAGAAAATTTGTTTCTTTTCTTTTTCTCCTTTCATTATATCTATATGAGCAGATGAATGTTAACTGAACCTATTGTGATAATCATTTCACATTATGTGTAAGTCAAACCTTGCTGTATGCCTTAAACTTATATGGTGATAGATGTCAATTATTTCTCAATAAAACTAGGGGTGGAGGAAAGGAAGAGAAAGTCCTCATCGCTCTGATATGGAACAATCACCAAAATATATTTTAAGTAAAAAATACAATGTGCATAATCACGGACATAAAAATGTAAACCACTATGCATTGTGATTTCACACTGATCAGTCTGGAAAATTTGGAAAACTTCTAATTCCAAGTGTTGGTAAGGAAGGAAGTGGAGCAAAGGGCAGTCTCAAAAAGCTGGCAGGTGTGTGACTTGACCACTTTGGAAGCAGTTCGGCATTTATCTGCTGCAGCTGTCCATGTGCATTCCCTAGGACCCTGCAAATGTCCTAGGGAAACCATTACTCACCCCACCCCTCAAACAACATACATACCAGGAGAAATGATTAAGAACATTCACATGAGTGCTGTTCCTAGAAGAAAAATTGGAAAGCAGCCCAAATGTCCTGCAATAGTACAATGAAAATTAGTTGTGTTGTCTTCATGCCATGGAACTGCGTATCAGAATGAAAATGAACTAACCACAGCCCTGTGGACCAGCATGACTGAATCTCAGGACCATAATCGGGGAGGGCGGTGGCAGAGTGATAAAAGCACGTTGTAGAAGACTGCATTAAAGAATACACTTTCTTCTCTTCAAAATCCAGAAAGGTGAAACACCACACAATATGTATCGTACGGTGATGTAACCATGTGGCAGGAATGTAAAGAAAAAACAGGCATGATAAGCATGACGTTCAGGTTAGTATTTAAGGGAAGAAGAGGTGGAGTGGGGAAGGGCCCCACAGGGGATTTCCAAAGCTCTTCTTTGTCTAGGACAGGTGGTGGGTATTGGGTGGCTTATTGTATTGTGGTTGGTTGGTTTGTTTTTAATTATACAGGGCTTGGCAGAAGTAACGCCCCTTTTCAGGTAGCATAGTATAAATAAAAAAACAGAATTACAGGCTCATGCTTTTGTAATAGAAATTTTGGTATATATTCCCAGATCATAAAAAGGGGGCATTTCTCCTGCCGGACTCTGTATTTATTATATAGCTGCTATTTTTGTACCCATTCAATATTTAATAAAGATAATTTAAAAAAATAAAGCCTAGACTCATGTGAACAGTGTGTTACTATTTGTATAAAAAGGAGACACACACACACACTGGTATTAAAGCCTCTCTGGAAAGTTATAAATGCAACTGGTAAAATTGGTTGCCTCTGGGCAGGGGGGAACTGGGAGGCTGGGAACCAGGAGGGAGATGTTTCTGAATTTAAAATTTGGAATTGCGCAAACCAATTGAAATAAATAATAAAATTTGAAGACAGAGAGACTGAACGATGGAGACAGAGAGGAGAGGAGAAGGGGAAGGGAAGGTGTGAGGGAGGGAGGGGGGAGGGGCGGAGGCAGGAGGAGGAGGGCGGGCTGGGCTCCCAGAACCCAGAAGCGCCCAGGACCACAGTGGAGCCAGATGCCAGGAAAGCCTGTGTGCTCCTCACAGCTCAGGCCTAAACCCCGACCACGCTCTTGCGCCTAAGTCGGGGCCCACTGCCAACAGGCACCCACGGGAACTCTGGCTCTGCAATCCTTTGTTTCCAAACAAGGCTCCCTGGGGTCTCTTTCCTTGACCCTGCCTTCTTATCTCTGACCGGCACCCCACTGGTGATCTGAGCAATGCCTTTGAAGTCACCTCAGAGTCCTCTGAGCCTTCGTCCTCGGTGACTCTGAAATGTGCATCTGTCGCCAAGGTCAGCCGAGAGCACACAGGTCCTTATCCTCCCCTTTTTAATTCTCCCCTGAAGGACCCAGTGTCATTTGCTACCCTGCCTCCACCGAAACCTGTTCACACACTCCTTACTCAGACTGGAATACTGTAACTCCCCCAAGGAAAGCTGGGCCACAGGCAAGTCCCCAAGCACCACAGCTTTGAGAGGTAACAGCATGAAGTGCTAATGGAATTTCAGGCACCAGCCAGCGGGCAAAGAAGGATGTGGACCCATGGGCAGGGGGCCTTTTGCCCCACTTGACACTTAGGATGCCTGAGGACTGTGCATCTGTGTAGGAGAATGGGCCCAAGGCTGGGTTCGGAGCCTCTCAGCCCAAAGGCCAGAGTGAGGAAGGAGGGGCCTGGGAGGGCATGCTAGTCTGAGCTGAGTCTTAGTCCCCAGGGAGCAGATGGGTGGGGTGGGGGGGTGGGGGTCTGGCATCACAGTGGCACGGAGGTGAGGGCTGAGAGGGCTGTACTGCAGGGCAAGGGCAGGATCGGCCCTCCTGCCTCCCCGGTCCCCTCCATGGGGCACACAGTATTATCAGGGAAGAGAGAAGCCTTGCTGTGTAACGGAGCATAGCGGAAGCCATTCAACAAGCAGGTCTAGAGCAAGCGCCGTGGGCTGACGAGGCTGTGGGCTCTCCCGCACACCACTGGCAGGGTGTAAATTATACGACCAGTGAAACACTGTCTGCTAGAGTCTACTAAAGCTAAACACATACCTGTCCCATGATCGAGCATTCTGCCCCTGGGAATATACTGAAGAGAAACTAACAAGCACTGTGTCCACCAAACGACATGGACCAGAATGTTCACAGCAGTGTTATTCGTGACAGGCCCTAACCAGGAACAACCCAATGCTCTCCAGCAGGATAACAGGCAAACTAACTCCTGTGCTTATAGAGTGGAATACTACTCAACAACAACAAAAACCAACCTATAGCGACATGCCACACAGGGACGTCGCGTTGAATGAAAGAAGCCAGACACAAAAGAACACATACTGTATGATTCCATTTAGGTGAAGTTCAAGAATAGGCAACGCGACTCTATGGCCATAAACGTTTAGACAGTAGTTACCCTCCCAGGGGGAATATTGACTGGGAAGGAACTTTGAGGAATTTTTAGGGCACTGGAAATGTTCTGTATTTTGATCTGGGTGGTGGTTTCATGGATGGGAACACTTGTAAAAATTCATGCAGATTAAACCTAAGGTTTGTATACTTTAATTACTTTAAGTTGGCTCTAAAACAACAATAACGTTCAAAGTCTGAAGCTCTACTGCTGCTACCCCCAGATCTGACTATTTCGCTGCTGGTCTTGTCCTTGGAATGACCTTTCATGCCAGGTGCTGGTGCCTATATCTGAGGGCAAAGAGAGGGAGCTACTCAAAACTTACAGTAGACTCTCTGTTAACCAGAACTCAAGCAACCAGCACTCTTAAGCAACCTGCTTAAAAAAAAAATCAAAAAAATCAAAAAAATACTTTAAATAAAAAATTAAAATAAAATCAACTTCTAGCCGAAGCGTAAGTTTGAACTTGGCATGCCACGTGCTGCACCATGCTGTAGCCCATGCTTCCCATACCACGCTTGTCTCCCACGCCCACCAATTCACCATGTCTAAACATACTGGTTGGTTGGGATCTATTATTATTCAAATTCTGTGCTCTCACCCAACCTCAAGGATGCCAAAACAGGTCCCAAGTAAAAATAAATGCATAGTGCTTACCCTCAAGCAGAAGAAGGAAACATGAGAAAGATGAAAGTCGTGCAATGCTCAAGGAGGAAGTTAATGTTGGTTCATCAACTATGACATTAAGGCTCAGTCTCAGAAGATTAAAGAAGTTTTATGTTAAGTCGGAGAGTGACGAGAGTGTGAAGTCATACTCTTCATATCCTGAAAATGGAAGTGCTTGACCAGGCCCTGTAGGAGTGGTTTTTGCTAAAAACTCCTGAGAGTGGTTGTATTTCTGGACCCATGTTGCAGAAAAAAGCAAAATAATTGCACAAGAAAATGAACATTGAAGGTCAGTGTTCATTTTCAAATGGCTGGCTTACCTGATTCAAGGTTTGTCATGGCCCCATAAGCTGGACTTGTCAGGTGAGCAGAAATCAGCTGATGTTGAGGCTGCAGCTTCATTTCATGATGTGTGTTTACTGAATTGGCTGCAGAAAATGGCTTGACCACAGAGCAGATTTATAATGCAGATGAGACTGGATTAAGGTGGAAGTGTCTGCCTAATTCTACTTTGGCTGATGATAATGAGAAGGTAGCTCATGGGTTCAAGCTAAAGAAAGAGCATATAACTGCTCATTTGGGAAAATGCATTGGGAACTCGGTAAAGTTGTGTGAGGTCAGCAAACTTGCTAAACCAAGGTGCTTTAAAGGCATGACTAGCCTTCCTGCAGAATTATTATGCACAGAGTAACATTTGGATGGACACAGAAATTTTTACCAAGCAGTTTCATTATTTGTCCCGTGATGATCCTGATGTGATGTCTACCCAGTAAAGAAAATTTATGAAAGAATACTATATTTTCCGGCGTATAAGACGACCGGGCGTATAAGACGACCCCCTAATTTTACAGTTAAAACATAGGTTTAGGCCTATATTCGCTGTATAAGACTACCCCCCACTTCCAAGGCTGTAGTCTTATACAGCGAATATAGGCCTAAACCTGTTTTAACTGTAAAATTAGGGGGTCGTCTTATACGCCCAGTCGTTTTATATGCCGGAACATACGGTACCAGAGTATAGTAAAGCTCTGCAGCTCCCGGATAACTGTTGTGCACATCCTCTTGTGGAAGAGCTTGTTAATGGCAACATTTTTATAGGCTATCTGCCAGCTAACATCCCAAGTCAGATCCAACCAATGGATCAGGGAGGATATAGAATGTAAACATGTTTTACAGGCATGACTTCATATAAAAAATGACTAATTTTTATGGGACAATTCTGGGCTTTTGGAGAAAATATAGTCTCAAAGATGGTTTATACACTGTCAGTTGTACTTGTAGTTGTACTTGAGAAGTGAAACATTATGGAAATGTTGGAGAAAGTTGTGGCCAGCTCTGATGTCTATGGAATCCTCCTTCTCCTCGGCTGACTTTGAGGGGTTTCCAGTCAATAGTGCAGCTGCCAGCAGCAGAGCTTGTGATGAAATCTGTGAGTGAGTTGACTCTGCTGACAAAATGAATTTGTCTCAAGATGAACTCAACAACTGTCTCTCTGTGGATGAAGCTATTTCAGTAACTCACACATGTAATACAGAAGACATAATAGAAGCTGTTGTGAATTACGGGGAAAACATGTTGCAGAGGAGGAAGAGTGTTGACAATGGGTGTGAGGTGGAAAATGTATCCTGGTAGAGAGTTACTGCAGCATTTGAAACTTTAATAGCTTTTGCAGAATAGGAAACCTTCTTCACTTCTCAGCATGTTATGCAGCTGTACACCATGCAAAACCTGACTTTGTGTGAGAAGCATAGGGCCTCAAAGCAAACTGATATTCATTTTTTAAAAAAGATTTATTTTATTGTTTGACAAAGAAAGAGAGAGAGAGAGAGAAGGGGTGTGTGTGGGGGGTGGGGGGGGGGCGGGGAAGGCTCAGGGCAATCTCCATAGCCATACATCATTACTTTTAACATAGTTTCATTCCACAGGTGAACATGGGGCTGTGCCGGGCAGGAACCGAACCCAGGACCTCCCACATGGGAAGTACACCCCAGTTCAGTATATGGGTCTGCAGGGGCCGGGGCCAGGACCAGGACTCAATCCTTGGACCCTACGGTTGAAAGGGAAGTGCTCAACCTGCTGAGCCATCCCAGCATCCCCATTTATTCATTTTTTAAACAAACCTACACTCAAATTTGCCAGCACAGCATCATCTGATGTAGATCTAAAACCATCTACGTCCACTTCGCCTGATCCTGTCCCAGCTACATCATCAGATCCTGATGATCCTGATGCAATGTCTACCCAGTAAACTCTCTACCCTGATGTAAGTTTTAAGTGTGTATGTGTGTGTGTTTTTATAAGTTACTTGAAGTTAAAATAAAGTTAAGTTGGAAAGTTTATTGACTACCATTTAACTAAAATTGTACACTGACTTCACAAAGCTGTTTTATAATAAAGCTGTTACATTAAGTTTGTCTTAATTTGCTTTTAATGATTGTATTTCAATATTAATATCAAGGCAATACAGAGCTTATGGTATGGTATGGAATGGTATAGTATGGGCTACAGTATTAGCTAGACCTATTTTTTATAGTAACTCTCAAGCAACCAGAAAGTACACTTAACCAGCACCTACCAATCCCCATGGGTGCTGGTTAACTGAGAGTCTACTGTATATGGCCCGTTGGGAACCTCTTCACACATAGATGTTTGAACAAAGGGCAGAATTGGGTCTATAACTTATTTCCATGGAAATGCACCCCCAATACCAAAGTTCTTGGGATGGAGATATACAGCTGTCATTCAATTACAACTGCTGGAGACAGCCAATGTTTTCTCAAAACGAAAGAGAAAATAAAGCAAAACAATAGCAGGCAAAGGTTGGCTTAGGCCACTTCACAATACATAGCAAATAAGGGAGAGCAACACGGGAGGAGGCAGTGTTGGGCCTTGTGTTGCAGTCACACCAAGCACTTCAGCCTTGATGACAGGCAGCAAACAGCCTCTTGAAGTAGCCACACATACAAGAAACTAATTAAATACATGCTCTAGCTAGAAGACTAAGGACCATTGGGAAGCCGGGATGGCTCAGTGGGTTAAGTGTTCACTTTGCAGCCCCGGGGACCGAGGATCGAATCCCGGCCCCGGCCCGTGTGGACCCGTATGCTGAGCTGAAGAGTGCCCCCAGTTCAGTTCTCACCGGTGTGAAGACCCTGGCCCAGTTCCTGCCCTGTGCAGCCCCACTCCCACCTGTGGAATAAAATTATGTGGAAAAACGAATGATGTACAACTATGGAGACTGTTCTGGGCCCTCCCCCTTTTCTCTGTCTCTGTATCTCTCTCTCGGTCAAAAACAATAAAAATAAATCTTTAAAAAAATAAAAAAAAAATTTTTTTTAAAAAGAAGACCCGACCATAAGAAATTACATTAAAATGATGGAAATAGTTAGTTCTGGTGGGCTAGAATAATCTTAATTTCTTTGCACTTCCTAAAAATATTGCCCCATGGAGATAGTGAAGAATACATTTTATAATCTTTCATGACCAACTCAAATAAAATCCGTCAGGGTCTTTCTGGACTGTGAAGCTGGGGAAGAGGCTCTCGCCTGGGTCCCCTGGGCCCCCTGGCATCCTGCACCCTTGCCTGGCACATCAATGTTGCACCCCTAGTACTGCCTCTGTGTCCCCAAAAGGGGCCAATAGAAAGCAGAATGGAAGAGGAAGGACCTCAGACACTGCTTCAGAAGTGAGGGGGCTTAGCCTGACGCCTGCTGCTTCCAACAAGCAGGCAAAGAACACAAAATGCTCTTTGAAATAACATAGCCACCCTTCTGACATTTGGGGACATAGTTGACAACACAACATTTTATTAAGTTTCAGGTGTGCAACATGATTTGGTATTTGAACACATTGCAAAATGATCACCATAATAAATCTAGTTAACATTTGTCACCCTACATAGTTATAGATTTTTTTTTTCTTGAGATGAAAATTAAGATTTACTACCCACAGGATGCTGGGATAGCTCAGGGATGCTGGGATAGCTCAGAGGTTGAGCACTTGCCTTGCAATCATGATGTCCAGGGTTCAATTCTCAGCCCCACCTGTGTGAATGTACATGCTGAACGGTGTCACATCTGGTATCCACCAGGATGGCACAGTGGTGAAGGTTCTCACCTCCCATGTGGGAGGCCCCCGGTTTGGCTCCCCACATCCACCTGTGTGGAATGAAACTATGTCACAACTAATGATGTACAACTGTGGAGACTGCTCTGGGCCCTCCCCACTCTTTCTCTCTCACCTTCTCTCAAATGGTAAAATAAATCTTAAAAAAAAAAAAAAGATTTACTACCCTTTGAGCCACTTTTAAATCTGCAATACCATGTCATCCTGAAAAATTTAATAATAAAATAAATTAATCATACATTTTTGTAACCAAAAAACAAACAATAAATATGCAATACAGTACTATTAATCATTAGCTTTTTCTATTTCATGTAGCCTGTGAGTCCTGGCCCTTGTAAGAATCTTACAATTGTACAGAATACTAATACATACAGAAATATAAATAATATATTAACATATTTAATACATAGAGATTTCTTCCCCCCCGCCCGTGCCCTCTGTCGCCCTTGAAGGGAAAGGGCAAGCAAAAGGGCGCCCGCGTGCCCAGGTGAAATCAAAGGTCCCCTCCAGCTCTGGGAGAGCAGACACAGCCTCAGGCCCCTCTTCCCCACCACACAGTGAGGCAGAGATTTCTGCCCCCTTTTGGAGAAGCCATTTCCCTCCTCCAAAGACCTCCGTTCCTGGTCCTAGCCCTGGTAAAGGCCGGGCTGGCTGCAGCTGGCAGGACCGCTCATTGGCACTCACCGCGGGAGGGCCTGCAGACCCAGGGCACACAAGGCCCCCCACTCCATCCCCTGACAGTTTTGCCGCTCATCCCCTCTTCTCTCAAAGTCAAAGCTCACACCTAGCCAGGTCAGGAGGGTCCACCAGAAAGGCGAATTTCCACTCATGTGTTAATGGACACTAATGCGCGTTAATGGAATGGCCAGGCTGACCAGGGCTTTGGCACAGAAATGCTTTTAGTGGTATTTTAAAACTTGTTAGTAAATGAGATTGTCTATACCTAGTCAGCATGCCCCCGTGTGCTCTTATAACATATTTTAGACTTGAGTATATGAATTTTAATCATGGCATTGATCAAATTCATAAAGAACACCTCTGCTCACCTTGAGAGCTCTGAGGATATGGGCCTGCAGTCGGAAATGCTGGGCTCTGGCAGGCACTGCCTTTTCCTGCTCTGTGATGCCGCATAGCCAACCTGTCTCTGAGAAGAGGCAGTGGTAGGTTGAAATGGGACACAAAACAACAGTACTGTCCCATTTCAAACAGTTCACGTGGCCAGCCTACTGATACCTTGAATTGAGCTCAGTGAGACTAAGCTGACCATACACTTGACTGTACCATTGTTTTCTGCCCCATTTAGAACAGTACATCTGGTCAGCCTAGTCAGTGGGCCTCAATGACCCTTAAACTTTGACATTCTGTGTGAGGCCCTCTCTAGGGACCAGACCCCTTTGCGGGCACTGTGTCTATCCTCAGCCTCTAAATATAAGGGGTGTCCCCCAGGTCTGTCCTCCCCTCTCTCTCCTTAGCCATCCTTGAGCTGCCCTGGTGGGCTCCAGTACCCCACACTTCTGTCATCTGCTCCTACTTTCCTCTTATTTCTAGGCTCAGTCCAATATACTTGCTGGAGGCTCTTGTCAGATGTCCTGCGGGCAAACTCATCAAAAGCTAAAACTTCCTCCTTCCCCCAACCCACTACAGATCCCTCCCGCTACCCAGTGACCCAGTCATAACATTCCTGCTTTTGGACACTGACATCTTATTAGTTGCCAAGTTCCAGTCAAGCCTCTTCCCTGTTTAATCCTTCAGTGAATGTTGCCGCCTACTATGCTATGCACTCATGCATGCCTCACCCTGGCTTCAGTCTTCTATGAAGTCAGTCTCTGAGAGGCTCAGAGAGGTCGTACACCATGCTTGAGGTCATACTGGCAGTGACAGGGATCATAATCCCAACACTGGAATGGTGGTTAGTCATTTGTTGGAATATGCTCCCTTCTTCCCAAAGCGCTGCCTTTGCTTAAGCCACTTCATCTATTCACACTGCCTTCTCTTTCTGTCCTCGTCTGCTAAAACCCTACCCATCAGGTCATTTTTCCTTTACTATGTGGGTGTTTTAAATCAACTTGCCATCTTTAATTAGACTGCTTAATTTTAAGATTTACTTTATTTTTTGAGAGGTGAGCGAAGTGGGAGGGCCCAGAGTAATCTCCATAGTTGTACATCATTATTTCTGACAGTTCTGTTCCACACAGGTGGATATGAGGTGGAAACCAAATTGGGGACCTCCCACATAGGAGGTGAGAATCTTTGCCACCATCTCAGCATTTATCCATGGTTTTGCAATTCAGCATATGGGTTTGCACGGGCCAGGGCCAGGATTCAATCCTTGGACCTCAAGGTTGCAAGGCATTGCCTCCTTCACTGTGCTTCTAAGGTTTTAACTTTTACATGTAATTTTTGCTCTAGATTGCCTTTACAATTCAAAATGTAAATTTATAACAGGATGTTTTAACCTTGTTTTTCAAGGTTTGAACCAATTGCTTCGTTCTTCTGAAAGCTTTTGCTATTTCAACCAAACCATGATGTTTCTCTCCCAAACTCCTCCCCACTCTGGGAGCCTCACACCTGCCACATCCAGAGCTGTCAGCAATGCAAGCATCCTGGGTGAGAAGTTCTGCACTCCCAACCTGTAGTACCAGGACCACTGGAGGTCCTTTGTTAATATTATGCCAAATTGAGGACGGTCACACTCCAGTGACTTCAATGACAAGAATTTCAAAGGTTCTGTGGAGAAGCCCCCTGTGTGCTTTAGCCACAACAGGACAAGCACAGGAGCCATGTAGAACCAGGGAAACAGAAGGGAGGGAACGGGTAAAGCTACCTTAGGCCCAGCAACCTAGCAGTTTGTCTGTCCCTGGGAACTCTCCCTGATTCTGCTTTTCAAGATGTGTCTTTTCAGAAATGATAGAGCCACAGCCACTAAGAGAAGGGACAAAGGTATAGAACAGGCCAACACAGCCTTGAAACATGTTGGCGCCCTTGAGGAAATCCTTGGCCCAATCCTTCCTTGTCCCAGGATTCTGTCACCATTTCTTGTCTGGCTGACCTTGGATAGGTCTTTTAATCTCAGCCCGTTTCATCTGCAAAGGGAGACCCGATAGGCTCAAAGATCCCTAATGCAGACAGAGACAATGTCAAAGGGGGCAAGAGCCTCCCAGAGTCAAATCCCACAAGCTTGGTAAACAGGTGCTGGAGATGTCTAAAGGGCCACTTCTGCCACCCGATGAGGACCAGCCATGCCTAAAGGATCATGGCCACAGGGAAGCTGAGGCATGGGAGGTGGGCTGGACCTTCCATAGCTCCCAGAAGGCAGTGCTGTTTGGGAGGGAAACAATGTCAGAGCCCATCTTCATACTCATCCCACGGGCCCGAGACAGGCAGACACGCAGACACACAGAGCCCTCTCCAGCTGGGAGCCTACGATAGCGAAGCAACCCCATTCTCAATGGCCCCTGGCCTTCTGAGGAAGGAGTGGGCTGTAGGAAACTTGGAAAAGAGGGTCCCACTGATGACACCAAATACAACACAGCCACTGCTGCCCATTAAAACATTTATTTCTCAGAGAGAAAATAAGTTTCAGACAGTCATCTTATAGTAGGTAAAATTAACTCTTGTACTCTTTACAAGCATAGATTTCTCTGTTTATTACCTCTCTTATACCATCTGTTATAAACAATTCTAGAAAGCAAATAAAGTCACTTTCTACAATAAATAGAGCATCGTGTGCTTCACAGCAGACGCGACTGAGACACGCAGGCCCCACGCCACAGCAGGATCTGAGCCGTTTCCCGTTCTAAAAGAGCAGTTTTAAGAATGAGACTCAGAGACTGAAGGATTCAAAGAGACTGAGAAAATAAAGAGAGACTAAGAAAGAGAAAGTGGTGTGGGGGAGACACACACAGAAAGAAGAGAAATAGAGGAAGCCCCGAGGTTTTACAACACAGGTTGAGACGAAAGTCACAGAGTCCACAGCTGACCGACTACCTGGGGAGAGGGGGGTGCGTTGGCTCCTTTAAGTAAACCACACTGTGTGCATTTAAAATACTCAGCCACACAATGGAGGACTCCAGTAATGGAAACTATAGGCCTGAATAATTTAGAACAGTATTTTACAATTATATACACCATGTCCTTCCCTAGCCATATGCTGCTGTATTTTTAGTATTGTACAAAATCAAAAAACCCATCCTTTACGACAGAGAGTTTTGTTGGTTCCCTTTAAAATGCGGGCTCTTGTCCCAAATGTACAAATTGTGGTGGTTGGTTGGTTGTATTTTTAAAAATTCGTGTGTGTAAAAATGGCAGTGATCTCCCCAGTGACTTGTTTTGTCCAAAACTTTCCTGTGAAAAATTTAAAACAATTAAAAAGAATGTCAAGCTAAAAATCAACATGGCAATCAGCAGCCTGGCCCTGCAACTTTGGTGCTTAAGAGGTGAAAAGAAACCTCCAGAGAACAGACACTGAAGCCTCTGAAAGTTGTGGTGGTTTGTCAGTCAACATTTCTCATTTCACAGTTGTTTTTTCCTTCCGTTTTTGAGAAGGTGATGGTGGGGAGGGGGCTGGCGGGAAAGAAGGAAGGAGATAGGGTCTGAAATAAAGGCGCTGGGTTCCCGGGGGGTATGGAGGCGGGGGCAGCGGAGGCCAGCAGGGCAGAGCACAGGACAGGAAGGTGCTAGCCCCCAGGCACCTTGCGGGTTGCGGCCGTGGAGAGGGAGGCTAGAGGCTGCAGCTGCAGGAGAAAAAGACCACGCAAAGAGAGGAGGGATAAAGGGGCAGACCCAGCACCACTCCAACAACCCTCAACACCTCAGAGCACTGATGGACGCTCCCATCCAGCCTGGGCTGCTGACAGGAATCAGCCTTAGCCTGCCTCGCAGCCAGACAGGGGAGGGCAGGAGCGGCCCAGCTCAATCTAAGGGGCAAGCTCTCAGGGCCTGGCTTCAGCTGGGTGTCTGCAGATGTGAAGGTCAGCAGGCAGCGGGGCAGGGGGTGTGTGCTGGTGGAGGGGTCATCCGTTCTGGCCTGAGGAGCCAGGCGGAGGCACCCACCTCACTTAGCAGCTGGCCTCAAAAGGGAATGAGACGTAGAAACAAAGACCAATTTGGCGATAGATTCCTGTCAGTTTGGCACAAGAGAAAGGAAAGAAACATGGGAGAAAGCCTGGGCACAGGTGCAGAATATGGGGCAGGGAAGAGGTATGAGAATGGGTTGATGGAGTGGGGAGAGAGGGTGAGCTCAGTGAGATTCCCCATGGGGCCCTAGAGTATCCACAGAACCTCTGGGGTCAATGTCAGAGCCTCACTTGCCCTGAGGTGTAGTTAACTGGGAGTGGGCTGGAGGGGCCAGGCACACCCTTGAGAAAGAGCCAGGACTCCTTGCCTCTGGGGCCAGGTCCATCCCCTCAGCTGGGCCTCAAGCTGTTTCTACTTCTACCTGGTTCTTCAGTGGATGAGCCCCCGAGGGAGCTCAGGTGGGAGTTTTTGGCACATTGCAGGCCCGCCAGTGGAACCATGCAGTTTGTCAAAACTGGGCTTTGACCTTGGAAAGGACACAGCCTAGACCTCGGCCTGCCATGAAATGGAGGAGCTGCCGGCCATGTCTGGCTGGGGCAGGGAGAAGTTTTTCTGTGTCCCTTGGGATGGAGGAAGGGCAGGCAGACACAGGCCAGACCCACCCTCACAGGTAGCTGGAGGTGACAAAGGAGTGGGGCCCCCGGACCCGGCTCAGGTGGATCATCGCACGGTCGTAGGCCACCTGCACCGACTTGCGAATGCTGGTCTTGCGACCTTCCAGCATCTTGAGCTTGTCCACAGTGTCTTCCACACCCAGGGGCAGGACTTTGTCCCTCGGAAGCCACTGCCTAAAATACAAGCACAGTAAGAAGCCTGGGCTATGGTGGGTCAGTGCCACGAGGGTGCTCCCCAGGACCCACTTGCCCAGGACCAGCAAAGCCAAGGGAAAGGGGCAGGCAGAGGGAAGCAGCCTGGGACATCCCAGACAGGAGGCCACTAAGGGACAGGGTTGGCAGTCAGGCCCTTCCCTGGGCCCCAGGGCACTCACTCATGGTTGTCAGGGCCCCTCTGGGACTGGCTGAGCCATCTATGGGCTCTGCGCCTTGTCCTGCCCTGGAGTATCAGGGAGCTATGGCTAGGAAGTGGGGCTGAGGCCAGGAATCCATAAACTGATATCTGGTGGAGCCTACACCTGGGTTTTTTTTAAAGAAATATCCCCAGGTGAATCTATTAATAACATGTGGCTAAGAGCCTAGGCTTCAGAGCCAGATCTTGGTTTGTACCCCAGTTCTGACTACAGGTCTTGGCTTTCTGAGCCTCAGCTTCCTCATCTGCAAAATGGATTGGGAGGGGATCAGTGAATATTTAAATAAGGATTAAATGAGGTCATATATGTAAACTAATTTACATAAGGACACAGAGTAAATAGTTAATGGTAGCTTTTATTATTACTATTAATTATCATTTTTACTAACTAGTCCTACCTCCTTATTCTATGGGAACAGAGGTGAAAGAACTCTCCTGCTGGTGCTAAGACAAACCTTAAGGTTCTCATAAACCACAAGGAAGCAAGCTCCTTGCAGTGGGCCCTGTGCTGCCCAGAATCCCACCCCCAGGACTGAGACACACATTCTTGCAGCCATGTATTGGCAGCCGAGAGGCTCTCAGCTGATTTCTCTCCAGGAATCACCCTCTACCAAGGGAGCCGCCTGGCCCAAGGTCATCCCCCTCCCTAGGGTTAGCCAGCATTCAGTGCCTAGTTGATATGGGGGTACAAAGGCATAGCCCCGATTTCTGACATTGATAACGAGCCCCCCACGGGATCAGCTGAGGCCTCTGTAGCAAGCGCACTGCCCAAAGCTGCGTCCCTCCATCTCTACAGCTTTCCTGACTCAGAATGTTTCCCAAGGAATCCGATCTCAGTTACTACTAACACTACTAGTGTTAGACACACTAGGTTACTACTACATGGCAAGTGCAGGCCAGCTAGTGGCAGGTAGTGCCTCGCCTCCACCAGGGTAGGGGCAGGGTGACCAAGTCCACAGCCCCTCTGTGTGCCTCTCCAGCACGCCAGCATTTGCACAGGCCCCTCAGCCTGCACCTCGGCACACCCTCCCCTCAGCAGCCCCCACTCACCAGGTGCGCTTGTTGTCAAAAAAGAGGACAAGGAAGAGCTTCTCTCCAGCCTCGGCCTGTCTCTGCTCTCCCAGTTTCAGCACATCCAGTGGGGGGACAGGGATGGGGACGCCATTGTGCAGGAGGCCCTCCCGGGGCATCTTGGGGTCGATGATCTGGAGACAGGAAAGGAGATGGTACTCAGCTGGGGGGCATGGGGTGAGCAGGGCACCCTGCCCCAGGACTAACCACTAAACTACCCCACACCAAGGCAAGGCAGGGGCTTGGCTAGGCTCACACACCAGTGATGGAGGGGCTGACCTCTTCCCTGACCCTCAGCATCCCCAAAATAGAAACCCTACTTCCCCAGTTCAGTGTCCTACACTTCTGGCCTTGCCCACCAGCCCTTTAGATGAGAGAGCTCGCTCCACAAACAAGGCAGGGCCCAGAGCCGAAGCAGAAGTCCTAGAAAACCAGCACAGAGGGGCAGTCAAGAGCTTCGTGGGGTGTGTCAGGTGTTTAGGTCAGACAGGCAAACTCCTTCCTCCCAATGTCCCCTAGGGGAGAGATGGGAGGCCATTGCTTTCCTGTCAATTTCCCTTTAGGATCTTTGCCATTCACTTCAAATGCTCAGGGGCCTTCCCAGACACCTTGGTGATGAAGGTTCTATGTGAGCAAAGGGACCCGTCCTTCAGTTCTAACCTATCAGAGCCTCTGGTTACCACCACCTTCCTGTCTGACTAGCATCCTTCCTGGTGCATGGACCAGATACACCTGTGACACCTCTGTGGTAAGGTCAGAGAGAAGCTAGAAGGCTGAGCTGGGAGGGCTGCTGGAAAGGGGAGGATGATGTGGCAGGATGCAAGGGCCACTGGAGGAAAGAATCTTCAAGGCTGCATGTTCTACAGGGCAGGGGCTGGCTCAACAAAACGCCTGGCAGCATCAACACAACAGCAATTCCCCAGCTCCATGAAATACAAAATTACCAAAGCTCTGAATTATTCACACATCTCCATCTTATTTCATCATCTTGCTGATACTAAGAAGTCTTTTGACAGGTATTAGCTGACAGGAAAACACCAAGCACAGAAGGAGGACGGTTGAGACCATGGCTGGGGGGAGGGCCCAGAGTAATCTCCATAGTTGTACATCATTATTTCTGACAGTTCTGTTCCATACAGGTGGATATGAGGTGGAAACCAAATTGGGGACCTCCCACATAGGAGGTGAGAATCTTTGCCACCATCTCAGCATTTATCCATGGTTTTGCAATTCAGCATATGGGTTTGCACGGGCCAGGGCCAGGATTCAATCCTTGGACCTCAAGGTTGCAAGGCAAGTGCCTAACCTGTTGAGTTATCCAAGCATTGCAGCATAACATCAGGCACTTGAACAAGGCTTGGGCCTCTGCTGCCCACTGCCTCCTACACAGCCCCTCTTCCAGACCAGCTGGCTGATAATCTCTGTGTGCAAAGGCCACTTACTGAGGAAGGAAACTTACCGAGGAAGCAGCTTTCTCCAGAGATGGAGCCATTGTAATTTCTATGCCCTGTCTCAGGGGGCCTCTTCTCATAATAAACTGCTCTATTATTTTACCTTTGGGTGTCTGCCAGCCTCCCTACATCCCAAGACGAGGAGCTGAGAGCAGGCACTCTGTTTATGAGTTTACTCTAAGAAGAACCATGCCTACCTTGCCACCAGCTGTGTGATTTGGTTAAAACTCTACCTCCCAGCCTGTCTGTCCCTCCTGGGACCATAGGCCCTATAAGAAAACCACCATACAAGCCCTCCTGAGCTACCTTGATTACCAAAAAAGAAAGTGTGGCTACTCTGATGTTTTCTCTTGACTAAGACATGCTGGTTCATGGCTTGGAATGTGGGGGCAAAGAGTGAAAAATGTCCCCCAAGGCTATAAGCAGGGTGGGTATGTCTGCCAGTTAAGGAGAGCTCTCCTTCCTTCTTAAAGAAGATAGAGGGGGGAAGCTGGGATGGTTCAGCGGGCTAAGCACTCACTTAGTAGCCCCGGAGATAGAAGATCGAATCCCAGCTCCGGCCCAGGTGGACCCATATGCTGAACTGTGATGTGCCCCAAGTTCAGTTCTTGCCGGGGCCTATTTGGGAGGCTTCCTGGCCCAGTTCCTGCCCTGCGCAGCCCCATGCCCACCTGTGGAGTGAAACTATATGGAAAACTAGCACTGTCAACTATGGAGACTGCTCTGGGCCCTCCCCCTTCTGTCTGTCTGTCTCTCTCTCTATCAAACACAATAAATAAATCTTAAAAAAAGAAGATAGAGGCAAATGTGTCCCAAAATAACAAATAATGGTCCATTCACTCAAATGTTATACAGATATAAAATAACACAGAAATAAAGTTTATGATTTATGATAAACTTTAACGTATTATATAATAAATGTGTATGAGAACACACACTATCATAGCTATATTATAAATAATAAATACAAAATGCTTATAGTCAACATGCTAGAATGGTGGGGATCTGTGATGCTTTTTTCTTTTTTACCAAAACTGTAATGTAGATATGCTTCTTTTATGAGAAAACAAAAACCATTTTTTTTAAAAACACAAGAACCTTCCTCCAAATTTAAGAACTGTATATTTACTATGGATGCAAGTATAGTTGGCCCCTGAACACTATAGTTACGGGCAATGACCTCATGTGAGGTTGAAATTCCATGTATAACATTTGACTCCCCAAAAATGTTAACTACAGTCATCCCTCAGAATCCACCAGGGACTGGTTCCAAGACCCCCAGGGTTACCAAAATCTATGGATGCTCAAGTCCCTTATATAAAATGGCATAGAACAAACAATGCACACAGTCAATCCTTTACATCTTTGGATGTGAAACCTGGGGATATGAAGGGCCAACTGTGTATTTATTGAAAAAAATCAACTAAGTGGATCCACGCAGTGCAAACTGATGTTATTCAAGAGTCACCTGTACATATTTAAGTAAGCACAGAAAAACAACTGGGACAGCATAAACAAAAATAAAAACACAGGTTGTGCTCAGGTGATTGGGTTTTCAGGTGGTGATTGAAGTTCTTTTATCATGAAAGAAAATGTATGATTAAGAAGATAATTAAAATGAAAAAAAAAAAAACAAGACTAGTTTGAGATTAGCTTTTTTTGCATTGTGAGATTAAAAATAACCAAAACCAAAACCTGCAGAGCCTTAATCACTTCTTTAGTGACTAAGCCGGGAGTCTCCTGGACAGCAGGGTACAGAGCCTTGTGAAGACAGCCCTAGGCCCAATCTCCTTGGCGACAGGACCAAAGCATTGGTTCCCCACCTGCCACTGCTAAGGAAGAAGGCAGGCAGGTGACATGGGCTCCAGTATGTCTCCAGCAAGTTCTATAACCTTTTGGAGCTAGTTTTCTCACCTGACCAAAAGGATCAGAGCTCTTGCCCTCTTTACCCTAAGAGGCTCTTGTTAGACCTGAAGGAGCCACAGACATGAAGGACCTGGGAGAAGCCCAGAGTGCTGTGTGCATGCATGAGGTTTGGGAGGTGGTTCTCAATCCTGGCTACAGATCACCTGGGAAGCTTTTTAACAATATTCATGGGTCAATCTGGTCTCAGAGTCTACTTTGGTAGTGTAAGGCTCAGTATCTGCATTGTTTAACACATTCCCCTGATGATTCTGACAATGCCCCAAAGGTCAAAATCAGTAGCTTCTGGGGCTAGATGAATAATACCTCCCCAATACAGAAAGCTCTGAAAAATAACAGTCAAGGTGGTAACAAGGAAATTTTTTGCTACTGTTACTATGGAAAAAATGAAAATTTTAGGAATGCCAGGATAGCTCACTCAACAGATTGAGTGCTTGTTTTGCAACTGCGAGGTCTGAGGATCAAATCCCAGCCCTGGTTCATGCAAACCCATGTGCTGAACTGCAATGCTACCTCGACACGGGAGGTCCTCAGCTCAGTTCCCGTCCCGCGCAGCCCCTCATCTACCTGTGTGAAAGGAACTATGTCACAACTAATGACGTACAACTATGAATATTGTTCTGGGTCCTCCCCACTTCTCTCTCTCATTCTCACCTTCTCTCAAAAAAATAATAAAGTCAGTCTTTAAAAAATGGAAATTTTAGCTATTGTTGGTTGGAGTGTAAACCAGAACTTTCTAAAGGGAAACTTGGCAATTTGTATCAGAATTTTGCATAGACTGCCCCAAAAAAGGCACGCCTAAGAATTCCCTATAAAGAAATAATCATGGATGTGCCCAAAGGCAAAGAAAGCTACAGTGGCGTTTACTGCTAGTTGTTTATCATAGTGGAAAATTCAAAACAATTTAAATGACCAACTAGAGAATGATTAAAATAAGGTAAGTACATGCATACAACTAAAGACGATGCAATCATTAAAGTGATGTTGGTGAAGAACGCGCAATGGCATAAGACATGCATGTTCATAATATGCTGTTAAGTGAAAGGCTAAATTGAGTGTGCTCTCATATATATGCATATTTATGCATTAAAAAAAAGAAAGGCTGAGTGGATATACACCAAGAAGTAATTTCTGAGTAGAAGGAACTGTGGATGATTTTGAACTCAGTGGCTCAGGACACAGGCATCACACATTTGAAGCCCTTGGCTTGAACTGCAACCCTGCTACTTAATAGCAAGGTGACCATGAGTAACAGAGCCTCAGATTTCTTCCCTACAAAATGAAAATAGCCATACCTTCCTCAGTATTTCACAAACTTAGCATGACAGATGCTTAACAAAACATCTAAGCATGATTAGCAGCTTTTAAAATTCTATACAATGAACATATATTACTTTTAAGCACTAGCAAATAAACTAATCCCTAAGAGCCCTAGTCTCTGTCTCCCCAAGCTGGAAGCCTTGCTGGTTTGAACCACCCGAGGCTGGGGCAAAACCTTCCTCACTTCTGCAGCTAAAGGAACCCTGACTCCCACCATACTCTGCTGGCTTGATCCAATCAGATAAGCCCCCAAGGCCAGGCATGGGCCAGAACCACCCAGGAGAGGGAAGAGAGTGGCATCTGGGGCAGACTCACCAAGGCAGGGTAGGAGGGATAGCCTCGGCACTTGGCCCACACCAGCTCCAGGGGTTCCAGGTCTCCACGGTCTTCAAAGGGCATCAGGAGGCTTCTGCCTGGGGGTGGGGGAGGGGAGGAGACAGTGCCCAAGGGGGACTTGGAATGGTGCCCAGGAGGCCTGCCTGTGGCCTCCATTTGACTGGGGCAGCCCAGGAATGAGTCAGCAACACCCCCTCCACCCTTCCTCTTCCTTGCCCCTTTCTTAGAAGTTCTTAGGCCAGATTAGGGGTTGGCAAACTTATTCTATAAAGGGCCAAAGAGCAAATATTTTAGGTTTTGTAGGTCACATGGTCTCTGTTACAACTATTCAACTCTGCTTTGTAGCAGGAAAGCAGCCATAGATAATCTATAAATGAATGAGTGTGGCTGTTGTCCCAATAAAACTTTATTTTTTGAACACTGAAATTTGAATCTCTTATAATTTTTACATGTTACAAAATATTCTTTTGATTTTTTATTTTCCAGTTATCTGAAAACATAAAAATCATTCTTAGCTTGTGGGCCCTACCAAAAAAGGCAATAGACTATACTTTGAACCCTACGATGGTGCTCCCTGGAAAAATGTAACTGCTTCATCACCAGGGCCCCAGAGAGAAAGACCAAAGCCCAGCCTGGGCTGAGCCACATACTGCTCTCTGGGCCACCCCAAGATGGGGTCCTCATGATGGAGGCTTCATGGGAAAGGATGCCTGGGACAGACATCCAGTAAAACAACTTGCTAAATGAGTTCTTTTCTGACAGGGCTATGCCTGGCCATCAAGGTCACCTGGATGCACACATACAGCAGAGCCTGCTTTTGTCCAAACCTGATACTGGGGGCTCCCTGGGGCAGGCACCCCATCTCTTCAGTTTCCTTTGCTCTACACCCAATCCACTAACTCGCACACCTGGGTGGGTGCTCACAAATGCTTCTGAACACAGAAGAACCTCCCCTCCCCTCCTCACTTCTACAAACTGGGAATGGGGCCCAAATCTCAGAGTGGAAATTACATTTCTAAAGAAAAATTACCACCCTCACTTATAATTTTTAAACCATGTACTGCTAATTACGAGGCATTGAGTTAAAAGCAATAACAACAAAAAGATAAAATCCACCCCTAAAGAGGCAGGCTGCAGGGAAACTGGTGCAATCAGATGCCACTGAGGCAACCGCAGACCAGCACAATCCTTTCAGAATGTAACTTGGTGGTATGTCTCAAGAGCCATAAAAAAGTCTATGAACCATCTGCTCCAGTAAATTCCTTTCCTAGGAACTAAGTCTAAGAAAAATAACTTTAAAAATAAGTAAAATGATTTTGAACAAAAAATAAGGGTTCTTTACATTATGTATAATGTTAAAGTTAGAAATAACCAAATATCTAAAAATAGAATGGTTAAGTAAATTATAATACACTGACTGAAAGAGACATTGTTCTAATAATATGAAACACATAAAGATTATGTCAATATGAAAAAAGTATGAGATAACATTGAAAAAAGAATACAAAAGAGCATGTTTTAAATTAACATTTTGTTAAAAATGTGCCTGAAACAAACAGACGGGAACACAGAGACATGAAGACAATCGTATTAACAGTGGGAGGTCAATTTCCTTCAGTATCATTTTAATAAGTATGTGGTTTATAAAATAAGAATAAAATGTCACCACCAGAAGCACCAAGTACTAAGTGCTATCCTCTCCCGGTCTTGTTAGATGCTATACAAATGCATCCAGATGCAAGCCTGGCCTCCTGGGAGCTGACAGTCACAGCAATGAAACACACATACGCATCCATCCATACGCATACAGGAAGAAAACTGATGCTACAGGAAGATAAGGCAGCTGGGAAAAGGAAAAGAGGAAAAGAGAAGCCCTGAAGCCTGTGTGTGAGATGAACACTTCAAAGATAGGGCCTGAGACTGCACACCTGCCAAGGGAGGGCGGGTGCCTAACAAGCAGCCCACTCTGCACCTGCTCCATCTAAGCACCATCCAGCCCTCTCCTTGGCCCTGCTCTGCCCTGCATTCCTTGGGTTGATAAAGACAAGACCCATGTATTTCACTGTTTGGATCAGCTGGAGTAGAATGTCTCACAGGGACAGGCTGAAGGCACTGAGCACATGAAATTACAGGGCTACGGTATGTATGACAGGCTAACACTGATGCCTGCAGTGAGGGCCAACTGGCAAGATCTATCAAGATTACAAGTGTACACTTCCTTCAATAAGGCAACTCTACTACAATAAAAAAAAATCGATGTACAAGGTCACTCATGAAAACACCGACTATAATAAATAGGTGAGAATAATCTAAATGTCCATCTGTAAACGATGGCACTCCAGTATAATGGGACATTAGGCAGATGACAAGAAGCACAGAAAGATCTCCAAGATATAGTATTAACTGAACAAAAAAAGCCTGGTTTCAAAAACATGTGTACACTAAGCTTCTCTAGTCTTTCTCTTAACTATGCACACAAATTTTGGATTACATCTGAAAAGACACAAAAGAAACTGCTAACAGTGGCCATTCTAGGGAGGGTAGCACTGGCTTTTCATTATGCACCCTTTTGCATCTTTCTGATTTTTGTTACCATGGGCATGTATTACCAATTCAAATTTAAGATGAATTAAAAAGAAGAATAAGAGTATGAATGACCTGGCTGGGAGCACTATTTCCTGCCCAGTGCCTGAGGGTTTGGAGCAGCTCAGGGTATGGCTGGCTGCAGCCCAGAGCTGGTTCTTGGCCAAGCCTGCCCCCAGCCCCTCCACCAATTTACCTGTACACCACTCCTCACCTGAGCCACTGTAGTCAGAGTCTCCGTTCACACCTTCCAGGAAAGGCACTCGAGACAGGGCTGGCTTCCCACGGCTGCGTTTGGGGGGTATTAGACTACTGCATACAAAGCAGGGAAGGAGGGGGGTGAAATGAGCATTTTCAATGACTAACACCCCCACTATTGCTCTCCCATGGCTGATAGAGGAGTGCAGCTGCAAAAACCCTTCAAGGAGAATGGTTCTCACCTTTCCCTAAAAACTCACACTAAGCCATAATACACTTCTGATCACAAAGTTCTCACAAGACTTTGAGGAACCATTTCATCCATGTGGAAGGACTAAAACTGGAAAGAGATGCCAGCTGCCCTGGTTGGGGATCCTGGACTTCATCCAGAGGAAAAGTCACCCCAGACACTATCAATCCTTTCAGAGTATAAACAGCAGATCCATGAGGAGGGCCCATCTCACATCTGCCCAGAATTCTTTGCTCTGTGATTCACACTGCTTGTTCTTTAGAAATCAAGTTATTTTTTTTAGAGGTACAAAAATCTGCCTGTTTTCCAAATTTTCTATAAAGTAAACATCTTACTTCTTTAATTAGAAAAGACATTTTTAAATCAGAAAAAAAAATCCACTTCTCAGTTGTATTTTTACTCGTGTGTGTGTGAAGTTTTTCTTAGATAGAGATGGATTGTTTTTACAGGGCGACTGCAAGGAGGTAAAAAAATATATTAGACACAGACTAAAAAATAAGAATAGTAACACCAGAGTAATGGTATAATTGGAACCCACCAGGCATCAGTATTTTTAAATAGCTCCCAGTCTATTCCAATGTACAACCATAGCTGGGAGCCTCTGGGCAAGAATGATGTGGATAGGCCTTTCTTTCTGTCCAAACTTAAAAAAATATTACTGCTATATAATTTTTTAACTAAAAAAAAAAAAAAAGCTTAAAAAACAGATCAACAATCTGTAGAAGAATACAAATGCTTACGAAACCTCTGGTGGGATTAGAGGAGGCAGGGGTGAGGATTGTGAGAGAGTAGGACACCCCTGTTTTATTGAGTCATAACTGACTTCATCATGGTCTTAGGCATAACACCTACCGGTATATAACCAGAACTCAATGAATCATATAGTCCTTCCGTAACTAGTAGGTTGCGAATTTTGTTCCTGCTAGTCAAAATTACAACCTACTTGGGAAAGTACAAACAACACCCAGTTCACACTTAGGATTCAGTTCCCACTCACCCTTCAAAAATCTGTTACTGGGCTTAGAGACTCTGAGGCCTTATAAAAATGTAAGGTACTAGTAGTTTTACGAGGAAAGCCTCTCGAAGTTCACATCATGGTTCTGGGAAAACAGCCTCAAATACAACAGAAAAGGGTTAAGACATGAAACTGTAGACCCAGACCACTGGGTTCAGAACCTGGCTCTTCTATTCAGTAGTTCTGTGACCTTAAGCAAGTCAAGCTCTGAGGCTTGTGTCCCCCATATGTTGCTGTGAGGATTTCATGGATTAATATACAGAAAGCACTCAGTACAGCACATACCAAGCACTCAATAAATGGCAGATCCATAATCAATATTATATGAGGAACAGTAAGTTTTAATGTCTCACTTTAAATATTATAAACTACTAATGTACTATCAAACGATGACCTCTGTGAAGGACAAGCTTGACAAAATGGGATGCAACACCAAAACTAGGCCTGTGTGTTCCTGTCTCACAGAAAAAAGCACAAGTGACTCAACCATGGCCTGCAAGTTATCCAAGCCAAACACACAACCCAGTCTATAATTTTTTGTTTCCTGGTTTGACGTCCATCTCTTCCCTCTAGAAGATAAGCTGCATGAGAACAGACACCCTATCAGTGTTTAGAACAGTGCCGGACTCAACATAGGTGCTCAATTAATAAGTAAATGAGTGATTCAAGAAAGGCACATACAGGGAAAAAACCTAACCTGCTCAGAAAATCATCAGAACAGATAAAAACCAAGGGGCAGGTAGAATGGGGCTGGGATTAGTGACTGGAAGTTTTTTCAAAGTTAATTCTGGGATTATATGATTCTAGTTGAAGTAATAAGTTAGATCTTCTTTTATGTATTTATCACCACAGTGTAGGAAAAGAAAAGGAAGAAACAAAAAAACCCTATAGTTGGGAGCCCTGAATCTCCTGTTTTAAATCCTGAAATTCCACTGAGAACCACTAAATTAAAGAGGAAACGCCTTCCAAAGGCACTGTTTCCACATCGGTAGAGCCCAGACTAATCAGTGGCACTGGTCTGGAGTTGTGCACAAAGGCAAACACACAGCTTGAAATAGCAGGCTGACTGAGGCCTGGCCTGGCTTGCTGCTTGTGGCTCAGAGCTAGGAAGAACACCTTCACTGAGGGAAGAAGAGCCCAACACACTTCTGACCTTTAGTCAGGTCTAGGAGGGGAAAGTCTGGCAACCCCCTCCTATCTTACCTCCAATGAACTGGCCTTCCCAGCACCGTATCTTTGAAGGGAGTCAAGAATTCCAACCCAGGACCAGGCTAGAAGCATCTTACAAGATTCTAAAATCTCTGCTTCTTCCCAATGCCTGCTAACAGTTCGTTCCCATCTATTCCTCCTACATCTCTAGAGGCTGCAACTTGGAAGGAGTAGGATACAGCAATTTTGAGGCTTGGCAGGGAGGAAAACCTCAACAGAACCACCAAAAGCTGGGCCCTGCCACAGTGGGGGACCAGTCCAGGCACGAGGGGTGGCCTCCAATAGCACCTGCAGGAGCCCAGGGTAGAGTAAGCCCCTAATAGAACACACACCCAATCGACCTTTAAGGTGCTTTAAACACAGACATAATCTTTTGGTGCTGCACTGGGACCTTTCCTTCCCTCCTCTGAACCCAGGATCCATTCAGCAGGACAAGTCATTTTTTCTTTGTGGCATTGAGGCGCTCCCTTATTCCAGAGTCCCACATTCCTGCTATCTTGCAGCACACAGCATTGAGCAGGGACTTTAAAAACTTTTGGATTTGGAAGAAACTTTTAAGGTTCTGCTCTCAGAAATCGTCCCTTGGGGTAAAAGAAACCCATCCCTGCCCAGCTCAGACCTGGGGCCTTTGTCTAATAAAAGGCAATTTCAACTTTCCTATGAGCTCCTTTTTTATTCCAACCATACTTCTAAAGTGGCATTACTATGATGCCCCAAAAGACAAAAGGCAAAACCATATCTATAATGAGCTGGGTTAACTGAAGGGGTACGGGTTGACAGGGGGACTGGCTCAAATGTTAACTTCACTGGGCAACAGAGCTTTGCTATTACCACCCTCTAGAGCCAAATTCAGTGCCACAAATTCTATAAAGCTTTAGTGCCATTCCTCCCCTCCTAGTCAGATAAGGCCTAGAGTCAAGGGTCATGTTGTTTCCTAACAGCTGCTGGAGTTACAGACCGGAGGTCTCAGGAAACAGTGCAGGAGGAAAAATCTGAGATAAGCAGAAGGACTTTCAATTGGAGAATAAAGGGAGAAGTGGTAGAGCCTCCCACAAAGCTTTGGGGACATGTGTTCTTACCTGCAAGCTTCAAACGCCAGTCCTCCACCGAGACCCAAACTACATTCCGAATCAGACCCACTTTCAGTGTGTTTTCCAAAGCCGTTGGTCACACCTGCCAAGGACACACAGTGAGCCTGAGTGCAGAAACCTCTCATTCCCCTCTCATGCTGCAGTGTGTGAGCTGCTAGGGAGGGCTCAGTGAGGAGGGGTGGAAAGAATGGATGTGCCTTCTCTTGCGCTAAATGGGTCTTGGGCAGTAGAATCTGATAAAACAGGGGTGTCCAACCTTTTGGTTCCCTGGGCCACACTGGAAGAAGAACTGTCTTGGGCCACACATAAAATACACTAACACTAATGACAGCTGATGAGCTAAAAAAGTCCAATAATGTTTTAAGAAAGTTTATAAATTTGTGTAGGGCTGCACTCAAAGCAGGTTGGACAAGCTTGTGATAAAAGGTTCGGGGAATAAGTAGACAATGCATTTTCCTTCCCATACTCTGGTTTTACTTTAAGGAAAGCACAGCTCACAGTTCACTCAACTTATTGTCATTTGGCTACAAAGGGAAATACCAAGACTTTCCTCCTCTGGCTGGCTCACATCTAGATCTGCTTCTCGTTTCAAGCCTCAATTATCAGGGAGTCTCCTCTGCCTCCCAGGAAGCCCATCCATCTGGCCTCTTTAGATAAACATTCACACACCCTATCCGTCACACAGCTGGTAGCAGCTCACTTCATTCTTTTGGGATGGTGTCAGAGGAGGTTGGAACAGGATAAGCGCTGTATCAACCACACCCAGAGATAGCTAGCAGGGCTCCTCAGAGCTGACTGTGGGGGGAGTTTTCAGAACCAAAACAGACCTTCCTGAGATGAGGAGTCTGAATTCCCTGGGTTCTAGACTGGGTTCTGAAATACAGGTCCCTTTTCCTCCTTAAGCCTTGCCCTTTCCTTTTGTGAAGTGAAGATAATACCTTCTCATTTATGGAGGATGCTATTAAGTATGAATGAGAGAAGGTCTATTTACAGCAGTCTTTTGGAGGCAAATGTGGGCTATCTGCTCATCCTAAGGACCTGTCTCTGATCTACTATGAAGACTTCAACTCTCCTATCTCCAATTTTTAACCACAATATAGAGTCCCAGAAGTCTAATAGCTGAGTAGAGACTACCAAGTCACAGACTTTGGACAGAAAACTATGAGGCAAATAACACTTGTAAGAACAGGTGTCTGAGCCAAGATATCTAGACTCTGACCTAGCTCTGCCTCTAACATTGTGACCTCAATTTCAATCTCCCAAGCCAGCTGTGCCTCAGGTGCCTCACTTATGAAGGATCAACACCTGATTTTCTGAGACTCAGTGAAGGCTGTACAGCAGTACTCCTGAGCACCAGGCAGCTGGCCTGCAGAGGAGGAACAGATCCTAGCAGTCCCCAAGCAGTGAACACTCTCAGTTTGGATAAGCCTGATGTCTAGACCTAGTACCCCATAGAAGAACCTTTCGTTTTAGTGCAGTGTTCTCAGTGCTGTGTGGCTATGCCTGACATAGCTGAGGATGACAACGATAACTGTTACCATGTACTACTATATGCCAAGTGCCTTACACAGCTTATTTCCAATCCTCCGAGCCCAGAAAAGTATGGTAGGCATCATTAGCCCCATATTAGAAATAAGGAAACAGGCTCAAAGAGCCTATTTAATTTGCCCCAGCTAATTAATTTTGATACAAAAGACAGGATCTGAACTCAGATCTGGCCTCAAGCTCTTGACTCTATATACCAACCTACTGCCCCAACACAGGGAAGCTTGAGTCAGACAGGACAGGTATAGCTAGAAACAAAGAGAAAGAAAGAGAAAAAAGCATATGCTGGCCACACAGCCTAAAGCCACCACATAAAGGAACATAATGAGCAACAGTCAAGAGTAGGCTCCCCACCAAGCATGCTGGGCTTCCATACTCCACAACTCAACTACTCTGTACATCCAGACCCACTTTGACCATCTAGCCTTGGCTCCTGACACTCCAGGAAGCCCCTCTCTGAAATGTCCCTTCCAGGGACTCTGTCCTTGTTTCCATAAACCCGGACCTGAGCTCTGTGTCCCGTATACTCCTTTCTGTTCTGCTCTCATCCCTCAGAGACATCATCTCCTCATGAAGCCTTCCCACCTCTAGCAGTACTGTCACCTGACATATACCCACATACTGTCCAGCACTGCTACATCTCTGCCCCTCAGGAGACCATCCAGTCTCACCACACTGAACTCTTCCAGTGCTGGGACTGACGTATGACCTGCCCCCTGCCCCCAGGGAGCAGCTGGTGCTGGGCATGTGGTAAGGAGTCTTTAGTGA
This sequence comes from Craseonycteris thonglongyai, assembly GCA_004027555.1. NCBI lineage: Eukaryota > Metazoa > Chordata > Mammalia > Chiroptera > Craseonycteridae > Craseonycteris > Craseonycteris thonglongyai. The sequence continues at coordinate 95,973 of PVKE010000413.1, forward strand.
TCAAGCCCCATGCCCTCCTTCTGGGACTCTACCTCCTACAGCCCTGGCTCATTCTGCAGCCAGCACAGTGGTGTCCTTACTATTCCTCAGACATGCAAGTAAGCTCCTACCCCTAGGACCTGTGTACTTACTAGTCATCTTTGTGGAAACTTCTTTCCCCAGATACCCAAATGGCTCACACCTTCAACTCCTTCAGATCTACTCAAATGTCATCTCCTCAGAGGGCCTCCACTGGCCACAGTCTCTAATACCACCCTGGTATCCCCTAGTCCTTCCTTGCTGGATTTTTCTCCATCACTTCTAATATAAAATACAACTTACTCATTTGCTTTTAAGCTATCTCCCCTCCAAGGGCATCCCCCCCCCCCCGCCCCTTCCCCAGTATCTAGAATAATGCCTAAAATAAATATCTGATGAATAAATGAACTTAAATGAAGATACGACCCATTTTACCATATATAACTTTGTATTCCCCTCAGGGGAAAAGAGGTCCCCAGACACAAACTAGCCTCCTCAAAATACTTGCTCAAAGCCTATTTCCCCAGACCACTACTTATGTGCCAGGCCCAGCTGTGAGGTACAGAGCCCTCAATGCTAGCACTGGTATCCACAGGGGCCATTCAGGAAGCAGCTAACTGGGGGAGACACTGGCTGGCAAGGCAAAGCAGGAAAGCAGGTGAGAAGTAGCGAGAGAGGTCAGATGTGGTTTCACCTGTTTCTTCTTCCTGCTGGGGGGACCTCTCCCCTTCACTCTCACTACAGCTCCTGCTCCGCAGCCGCTTCCGGGAGTGCCGCTCATCCTCAGTGCTGGTGGGAGAGGCGGGAGAGCCCACTGCACCATGGTCCTCGCCATTCTCCAGGGCCCCTTCTGGGCTCCTCTGCAGCTTAACCCCATTCTTAGCCTTCTTGAAGAGGATGGAGGTACGGCGACCCACACCACTGAGGGAGGCACCACTGGAAGGGGTATCAGAGGTCACCAGAGACAGTCTGTTGATGCCATTGTCACTGAGCAGGCATTGTAAGGGCTCATTCCCTAGCTGTAGAGGTGATTTTTCCAAGAGCTCATCTTCTTCTACCTTTCTGGGCTTTAGGAATCGGCTTGGAGGTTTGCTATCATTAATGGGTTTCAGAGTCGGGGGATCCGGAGGAGATTCTTGTTCAGACAAGGAAGGTGCAGGCCCAGTGGGCTCCAGGGTTGGTGGGGGAGGCAGTTTGGAGTCATCTATTAGAGAAAAAGAGAACCTGCTTGAACATTTTAGAAAAAGTCTGCCCCTACAAGCCAGGTAGACATTGATTACAAAGAACAAAAACAGGCTATTGTAAGGCTTGAGAAGTAGCCCAGGTCTCAGGTCTGAAGTAAAGAAAATGTTGGATTAAGTTTTATCGACACCAGTAGTTCTCACCCCTGACTATGAATTAGTATCACCTAGGAAGTTTCTTAAAAATTTCAAAGCTAATGGGGATGCTGGAATAGCTCCGCAGTTGAGCGCTTGCCTCACAGTCGCAAGGTCAGGGGTTTGATTCCTCGCCCCAGAAACAATAAATCTAAAAAAAAAAAAAAAAAAAATTCTAAACCAAGGTTCCATCCCAGACTAACTGAAACCAAGCCTAAAAAGATGGGTTTGTGGTTTAAGTTTACCAGGTGACTGTCCTCATGACGTAAGAGTTACAAACCATTGTTCTACTAAACCCAAGAAAGCTGAAACCTCCATTTGATCCATTAGGTCAGTCTCAGCTTCACCGATTAGGGGTGTATAGCTCCCATTAGACTCAAATGTTTTCCCATCTTTTGGTGTATTTTGTTTCATATCACCCAAGTGAAGCAAGCGGAACAAGCAAAAAGAAAATGTTTATAGATATGGAAAAAATGAGACCAAGTAAGTTAATCAGTGGTTCCCAAACATGACTGCTCACTATCAGCTTGATACTTGTAAAACTTGAGACTTCCAAGTCACATCCCAGACTTCTCGAATTTGAATCTCTGGGAGGTGAACCCTGGGAATTTTGTTTTGAAACCCTCTAGAAGCCGTTACAGCCAGGCCTCTGGCTGTGACTCTGTGTTGCCACCACCCAAGAGTGGGGATACGAGTGGCATGCTGCCTGCCACATGGGGAATTAGGAACAATCACAATGGACACAAAGCCCTCTCATGCCAAATGTGAGCTCCCAGCCAATCCCATTCTCTGCCAACTTAAAATAAAATGGGCCATTTCTTGCAATTTGACCCCCCACCCTCTGGGGATAACTTCCAACCTTTTTAACTGTGTGGATGACATGCCTCCTAAGCCATAGACTCAGATCCATGGACAGGTAGGAGGGAGACAATTCTGTCTCCAGTGAAGAGAGAAGAATGGGAAGCAGCTCAGCTTTAAGGTCCCTGAGGATCTGAGAATCACTTTCCCAGCTGTCTTTTGCAGTCATTCCTTTCTGCTTAGAATGGGCCTAGCTAGATGGGGTCAAAGCCATGAGGCAGCTTGAGAGCCTAGACCATCTTTAGGGTATTTCTTTTCTATCCTCCCAGACCACAACCTAAGCTGCTCTAAGAGCCTCTTTACATGATAGCTATAGCATCAGCTGATATTTAACTGGTAGGTGCAATACAACCACATCAGGTGTGAAATAGTGAAATACCTCTTCAGTGGTTAGTAAACAGCTGCTAGGCCCTAGCATCAGAAACTCCCTGAACCTGCCCATAATCCAGCAACTAAATATCCGCATCAGTGACACCCAGGAGCCCACTCTAACACAACAGTCAAGATCTACTCTGATAAACTTTGTTCTCTCCTGTCCTGATTGTTAAAATGTTCTGAATATCATCCCTGGGTATACAGGGATGTGTGACCCTTCCCAGGGCTTCTGCTTGCCACAAAGGTCAGACCTGCACTTGGGGAAGGACGTTGCTATTATGGGATCTCAGTTTCCCCTGCTCCTCAGCAACTGCCTGTCCGTGCCCATCTCTCACCTCTGTCTCCATCGTCTTCTGGCTCCTCCTGCGGGGCCGGCTCCAGCGCAGCAGCGTCCCCTTGGGGCCCTTCTAGTAGCTCCCCATTGGACACAGTCTTGATCAGTGAGGGTGGCAGTGGTGGTGGCTGAGCCAGCTTCTGCCGAAGAGCATTGATCTCCCGGCGCAGCAGGCGGACACGGCGGGTCCGGGCCCCACTGGACCGCATGGCACTTACCAGGTCCAGCTTCTCCAGCAGCTCCTTTAGCTGCACCTCTGGGGACAAATGGGCCCGGTTCTCTGGGATGAGGATGTTGTCCACTGCCAAGGAGAAGGAAGGACAGAAGGAGCTGAAGAACCTGCCCAGCCCAGGGCAAGCCAGATGCAAAATATTCTTCTGGAATGCCTGGGCCAGTGGCTTCCAGCAGCATCTCTGTGGGGCCTTGGCTCTGGTACCATTGCTGCCTGGAGGGCAGCCACAGGGACAAGGTCAGAATCTGGGAAACATCTGCAGGAAGCAGTTCACAGTCATGATTATGGGCTCCACAGAGCAGGCACGAGGCAGCTTGGCAATTTCCCAGCCCAAGTAACTGTTTGGCTATTGCTATGGAGAAGCATAGAGCAGGGGCAGGCAGAGTACATGGCTCAAGAGGCATTTCTGGTCCTCTACCTGTACTCTTCTGAACGAGCCAAATGTACACCAGCATTGCACTCCCCTGCCCCATGCTCCAATGCCACACAGAGTAAATCTGGGAGAGGAAGACCCCGGTGAGGCTTCAGCTGTTTCAGACAGCTAGTACCTGATTCTCCTTTCCTATCATTCAAGAAGTGTTCAATGAATTAGTTAAACTTTAATCCTTGAAACTATTCTAGCCACAAGCAGGTGTATTCCAGCCTGTGCCTACCCATAGCTTTGCTCCTGGAGTCTATCCTGCAACCCCAAAGCCCACCCTGATCCCTGGCTCTCAGGGCTCTGTCTCTGTATTTCCTCCTGGCCCCGCTCCTCCCCACCCATCCAGGCTTCTCACCGTCTTCCCAGGAGAAGCGGTAAAAGTCCTCCAATTTGGGTGACTCGGGCAGGTGGGTGCCCCTCTCGGGGTCATAGCCGATGTTCTCTGCCTGCCGCCGGGCATGACGCAGGATGGCCCCTCCCAGGTCCCGCAGGCGGACAGCTGCTCGGTGGAAAATTGTGTCTTTAGCATTATACTTCATGCAGTTGGTAACTATAAGGTTAAAGTCCTCCTCAAACTCCTCCAAGGTGTGGTACAGGTGGGACTCCAGCTTCCGCCTCATAGTAGAAAAATCCATTGGCTTGGATATGAATTCCAGGTAATCTGGAACCTAAACATATAAAACCTGTACAATTACAACAACCATTTACTAGCCAAACAGGCACACCCTTCATCGGCACTGCTGCCTCCCCATTTTCTGGTTTGGCCATGCTCAGCTCAGAGCCCCAGGGCCCTGGCCCACCCTGGCCTGCTGAGCCCTCACCATGAGCAAGTCTACTTGCCTTGCCAGACATCCCAGGGTTTGTACAACTTGTAGCCCAACCCCTTCTGACCAACTCAGATCCTGTTTCCAGTTCAAGAGGAGCTCACTGCTCAGGAAGGGGGTGGGTACTTGCCTCACTCAAGTTGACAGGTTCGGCAAAGATGTGTGCAGGATCCTTCTCCTGTAGCAAGTCCAGTGTTGTCCTCAGCAAAACGTTGAATGGCATCAGCTCCAGCTCCATGGCAGCCTGCTGCACCTTGACCTGTGGGGGAGGTAAAGAGATCAGGACATTACCCCACCCCCCACAAAGAGGAACTGAACTTTTTCTTAAAAACTTGACTTTCACCAATCATGTATAACAAATTAGCACAGAATATTAAGCTGACCAGTTTATAAGGAGCTATCACCCAGCTCACAGCCTAGAAATAATCATACCAACAGATACCACTATATGGATGTTTCCTATGTATCAAGCACCATACTAAAACTTGGAGTACTAATAATTACAAGTACATATATGTTAACCCTTTTAGTGCGATAAGCCGATATATCGGCTTTTGCATCTCGGGAGAAAAGTTCGGCGGGCCAATATATCGGCTCATACATAGACCATTAAATCACCGTTCACATTTCTTGCTAGTACTGCTGGCAGAAGGTAGCACTAAGAGGGTTAATCAACTGTTTATGTTATCAGTAAGGCTTCTGATCAACAGTAAGCTATTATCAATTAATTTTGGGGGGAGTCAAAAGTGGCATGTGGATTTTAAGCTGTGCAAGGGGACAGCGCCCCTAATCTCCACACTGTACAAGGGTCGACTGTAATAATAGTTAACACTTTTATAATGCCAAGTAACATTCTAAACATTTTATGTAATTTAAATGAGTACATGAGGTAGGCACAGATAAAATATTTTACGAAGAGAAAACAGACAGAGAGAGACTAAGTAGCAGATTGGTCCAAGGTCACAGCTAATAAGGGACAGAGTTAGAACTCAGTGCCACTCAGGTTCCATATTGTGTGCGCTTGACGGCTACGCAACACTGCCTCTCTACTTATCTTCCCTCACTTAATCAACATAACCCTGAAGAAGAAACTTACTATCCCCTTTTACAAACATGCAATCTGAGGTTAGGGAAGAGTATGATGAGTTGTCATTAACCCAAGGTCACATGGCTAGAAAAGAACAGAGATTTGAACCTGGTCTCACTTAGTCCAAGGAGCACACTGATGATATAAAATGTTCCATTGACACTGAGATATTAATTCCATTGGCCCTTGGGGTGTCTGGGTTGGCCTGGGATGACCAGAACTCCAGGCCCACCCTTTCAGGTGGCAAGCAGCCTCACATTTATAGCATGCTGTACAATTGTTACATTCAATGTGTGCTCTAACTGAAAAGATTGGGAAGCCATGGATTAGACTGTGAGAAGTTACTGCCTCTTGCCTACAATAAATCTGGCCTGCCTGCTTCCTTTTCCCTTTCATTTCTCTGAACCAGAGGCAGGAAGAAAAACTCAGCTGTGGAGCCAGGCCTGGCATGGCAGATAGTTTGAACCCATGGAGAAGGTACTAAGATGTCCCCCACAGCCACCCATGCTAAGCATGGCAAGAGCTGCCCAGTCTCAGAGGTGGAAACTCAGGCTATAGGCCTACAAAAGAAAGGATCACGCTGGGGCTGAACGGTGAATGGGAGTTCAGAGAAAGAGCGAAAGGAACAGCTTTAACCCAAACCTCTGAAGCATGTGGGTAACAGCTGCTATTCCTAGACCAGAGAGAACAGTTTTGGCTCATCATCCATTCAATTAATAGTATTTGCTCTCTGCCATGTGTAGAGCACTCTAGAAGACACTTCAGGGAAGCAAAGAGCATCAGTAATGATGATGATGATAGCAACTGACACTATAACTCATAGTATGTGCCAGGCACTGTCCTATGCGCACACGCTCTCTCTCTCTCTCTCTGTCTCTGTCTCTCTACACACACACACACACACACACGTTGCTTAAACCTCACAACAACGTTATGAGGTAGGTTCTATTATTATTATTCCCATTTTATAATCAAGGAAACTGACATACAAGGAGATTAAGCAACTTAATGTCACACAAGTAGTAAGTGGCAGAGCCAAGATTTAAACCCAGGCAGTTTGGTACCACAGTTCATATTCCTAACTCCTATGCTATACTACCTTTCTCAGAGGCTTAAAATCTCCTTGAACAGAGGTTGGGAAATTTAAATGGTTCAGGACCACAGGTGTTTAATGGCCTAGCACAGGGGTGGCGAACCTTTTGGCGATTGAGTGCCAAAGTTTATGAAATAAGAGTATACACGCTCGACTCACATGCCAACCCATCGAGTGAGATAGAGGTATCGATTATTTTTATGTCTATAAGAGCATAAACAATCATTTTTAAAATGGTATTCACAGCTCTGCGTGCCGAAATAATTGCTCCACGTGCCACTTTGGGCACGCGTGCCATAGGTTCGCCACCCCCGGCCTAGCAGGAACCCTTAGAAGCTCCCAGGCCAGAGGTGCTGCCCAACACAATGTCCTGAGCAGCTTTTAAGACACTCAAGGCCAGGTTCCCCCTTAGAGTCTGAGTCATAAACTCCAGGGTTGGCCCTGGCCCATGCGGACCCATATGCTGAACTGGAGTGTGCCCCCAGATCAGTTCTTGCTGCCCCCCCCCTCCCCCGGCCCAGTTCCTGCCCTGTGCAGCCCTTCCCTCACCTGTGGAGTGAAACTATATGGAAAACTAATGATGGACAACTATGAACACTGCTCTGGACCCTCCCCCTTTTCTCTGTCTCTCTCTGCCTGACTCTGTCAAAGAAACAATTTTAAAAAAACCTCAAATTCCAGGGTTAGGCTCAGGCATATGATATTAAGCTTATGCTTGAGGCCACTGAGGCTGAACTCCCAGTTAGAAGCCATCAGCAGCACCACACCCAATACAGAGGAGGAAGGTCTTGGAGCCCATGGTGCTGGGCAGGAACAGGAGAAAAGTTGACACCAGGTTTCCTGATGACACACTGACAGTGGGTGAAAAAGTTCCTGAACAAGAGCCCTGGGACTTAGAGCTCCTTACCTGCTCCCGCTTGAGCTTCTCTCTTTTCCGAATCAGTTCAATCAGCAGCCGTGCCCGCTCCAAGTCATGCCGGAGCTTCTGCCAGTATTTCAGCTCTTCCTTCACTGCACTTGTTTTCTCATCCTGCTCTCGCTGCAGGAGGGAAGGGAAAGGAAGGCGGGAGGAGCCAGGGACCAGATTCCTGCCCAAAGTCCTCACCCAGTTCAAGTCTCTCGGGATCTTGGCAGGTAAAGAGTCCCAACCCTTTCCTGATCCTGAGAACCCTTCCACCCCCTCTCCACCCCATTCCTTTCTCCTGTGCTTCCCTGACCTTATAATAATGTTTCTTCATTGAGGCACAATAACCAATGCTGGGGTGAGATCTGGGCCACTCCCCCTACCCTTGGGGACTCCAGAAAGCAGCTGTGACCCTCAGGGCTGGAAAGAATTTCAGAAAGAAACTAATAGACATCTCAGGGTAGAAAGAATTTCACCCTAGAGTGTTGGCTAGAAAACAAAGTGTGCTTACTATGAGCTTATATTAACTGACTTGAACATACTTTAAACGACCACCACTCCCACCAAAAACACAATTCCAGCCCTGGAAGAGTGTGGTTGGAGGAAGAGTCTCAGAGTTTGATGCACAGGGCATAGTAGCATAAAGACAACAAAAGCTGATCAGATAGACTTAATATAAAATGCTGAGAGAATATAAAAGAGAGGATCTGCATGGGTTGGGGTAAGGTCAGGGAAGGCTTCCTGGGAGAGGCAATCTTACTAGGTTTTCACATGTAGTGATAGACATGGATGAATGAAGCAGCAAGGAATGCCTCTTTTGGAACCAAAGAAACAACAGGGCAAAAGTGTGAAGGCAGATTTAGTCATTCTTTGCTTGACGGTAAAAATGGGCCGGCCAAAGCAGAGGCTAGAGCACCACAAAAGCTAAGAAGACCCAGGATCCAGCTGACATGAAGCCTCAAACGCCAGGAAAATGAGCCCAAACATGGCTTGCCTAGAGGAAAAAAGGCAGTGACAGGATGGAAAATGGTGTGTAAGTCACCAGTTGTAGCGTAAATAAAGAATTAGAGGCTAGTAAACTACCTAGAAAGCTACTGCTGAAATTAAGGGGACCTGGGTGAGCAGGGTAGCTGGAGAATGGAGATAAAGGGCCATATACTGACAAATCCCTCCAGAGAGCTCAGGAGATGCTTGACTGTGGCTTGTTATGGAGGGAACAGTCAAAAATAACTCCAAGGTGAAAAACCTCTGAGGTCACGAGGAAGAAGGTTTCATGACAGCAATGGAGAAAGATATTTACTGAGAGGAAGGAAGATAATGAATTCAATTTCTAATACCTTAGTTTCCCAAAACAGTATCTATATTTCCTGGGGATGCTGGGATTGCTCAGCAGGTTGAGCGCTCATCTTGCAGCCCTGGGGTCTGAGGATCAAATCCCAGCCCTGGTCCGTGTGAATCCAAATGCTGAGATGGGGTGTGCCCCCAACTCGGTTCTTGCTGGGGTGAGCTTCCCTGGCCTGGTTCCTGCCCCATGCAGCACCTTGCCCACTCGTGAAGTGAAACTATGTCGAAAACTAAATGATGTACAGCTATGGAGACTGCTCTGGGCCCTACTCCTTCTGTTAAAAATAAATAAATAAAAAATAAAAATCTTTATATTTCCTGTGTCCTAGAGGGATTGAGAGCAGGAAAAAAGGATGAGGACAAGATGAGAAAACAAGCTACTGTCACAGTTATTTACAACTATAAGAGTGGACAAGTTAGTTCTTCATGCAAACAGGCAGGCAGCAGAGCCCTTGGGAACATTACCATTAAGGAATAAGTGTGATGGGCAGAGGGTGCAGTGTATGGGTTGAAGGTGGTAGAAAATCAGGGGTGTCCAATCCTTTGGCTTCCCTGAGCCACGCTGGAAGAAGAATTGTCTTGGGCCACATATAAAATACACTAACAATAGCTGATGAGCTTTAAATAAAAGGTTGCAAAAAAATCTCATACTGTTTTAAGAAAGTTTACAAATTTGTGTTGGGTCACATTCAAAGCTATCCTGGGCCACACATGGCCCACAGGCTGCAGGTTGGGCAAACTTGTGGAAAATGGTATCACAGAGCTCTAAGACAAAGTGGTCGTGGTGCTAAATGTGCCCCAATGTCAACAAGATGAGAATCTAAGGCAAGACTTGCTGTACTGGGAGGAGGTCACTGATGTTGTAGGGGAGGCTTCAGGGAAGCCTGTGGGCCATTTTGAGAAGAGACCAGATACAGATGTGCACTTAGAGGACTTTAGCTACAAAAGGCAGAGGTGAAATCAGACAGCACGTACAGGGCCCCTTAGTCATGTGAAGGCTTGCTTCAGCTCTGGAGTAGCAGAGTGGGAATATTTAAAGGCAGAAGTAATAGATTAAGTGAAGAGGGAGAGAACTGAAGATGTTAAAAAGTCTCTCAGGAGGCCTCCACCTTCTCAGAAAACACTAAACATGTAGCACTTCTAGTTGCTAGTGGCTAAAAGGACATCACAATTGGGCAGTCTGTGCACTACAACTTAGATGGTAAACACTCTATGAAATGTTTTTTGGCAGAGGGCAGAGTAGTATCCTGAGGAAAGTGCACCTTTTCCTAATTCATGTAATGTGGCTGCTTAGTTCTCATTCAGCCCACTTCATCCTTTCTGCCACATCTAAAGGGTTTTCCCACATATACAGAAAGTTGGGTGTGCTTTCCATCCCCTGGAATTTGTTCCAAAGTCAAGCCTCTCCTATCCAGAAGCAACTGTTATCTGATCAGAAGCCCTCTGTAGCACAGGAGGATGTTAGACCACCTACAGGCACAGGTTCCACAGAGGGTCTGGGGCAAATGCCCAAGCCATCACTTCTTTTCCTTCAGTCTCGACCTCCTTCAGCCCACTTTCAATCACCACTTCAACCTACCTGCTCAGCGTTTCTTTGGGACTGCAGGTGGGAATGCAGGCGCCGGATGAGGGGAACGCCATTCCGTGCCTGCCGTTTCAACAGCCAGTAGTTGTGAAGCCGCTGCATGAACTGGTTTTTCCTCTGAAAGGAGAGACCACTACAGATCTTGTTCAACCTTGAGTAGAGGCACAGGAAAGTGAAAAACAGGGTCAGTGGGGAGTCCAGATTATAGTCTCCCATCCAGACCCTGGTTAATTTCTGAACCTTATAAAGGAAGACAATAAAGTAGCCAACTGCCTTACACCAGAGAAAGGCTTGAAAAGGACAGCAAAGTTAAGCAGCTCAGATTCAGCATATTTCATTTGACTTGCCACCTCCTGGATTGTAGTCCTGACCCTCCGAAAAAAAAACCCTCTCCCAGAAACCCTGTGTCTTGCGGTCCTGGACTCCTGAGAAACAGACCTGTGCCCCAACACTCCCAGCCTCCTTTTGATAGAGGCAGCAAAAGAGAACAGGAACGTGAGTAAGCTATTGGCAATGTGGTCACCATTTCCTGTGGCTGAGGGTCCCATCAGACCAGGGAGTAGTAGTACATGGCCAAGCTGGAAGAAAAACTAGTAGTACAGCAGACTACTCCTTTCTGAGACCAAAAGCAATCCCTTAGTGTTGTCTGACATCAGGTTTTTCACTAAAAACCCACAAGCCTAAAAATGTCTAATTTTGAACCAAATTTTCAAAATGAATATAATGGTATAAGAGGATGGAGATTCCGAAAACTCAGCTGACTAAACTACCTTAAAGGAGAAGTCGTAAGGTCAGGATTTAAGCCAGTGACATTTGAGGGGCAGGGAAAGGGCTAGGAAGGGAACTAATGAGAGCCTACAATCTCTACCCTAATGCCCATACAGAAAGGTGGGCAACATTTCCATGTTACAAAAGATGGAAAGGCAGCTGAGGAACAGAGGCTGAATAAGCTGTCAGTCACCAGTGCAGCTAACAATGGTGGAGCTGGATGGAATTTGAATCCAAGATCTCTCTGCTACACCTTGTATTCCTTGATTGGTTATCCACAGGGTAAGCAAGGCCTCAGTGCTCCTGTGGTATTTCCACCACTTTTCTCTTCATCTCAATCCACTGAAAGAAAGATAAGCTAAACAAGAAGGTAGACCCTAAGGATGGGCATCTTGGACATTGCTCACCTGGGCTTTGCGCCTTTCCATGGTTAGACATTCTTGCTCCAAAGCCAAGCTTACAAAATCAAGGCCTAGGCCTTTTTCCAAAGGACAGATCCCCCACCAATGCCCATGCCAAGCACACCTGCCCCGATGCAGGCAGCCTCTATCCCCACCCTACAACCTCTTGGCCATGAAGGGTCCCAATAGCATTTGTGCAAATAGGAAAAAGAATACTAATAAAATAGCAGCAGCAGCAACAGCCACTATTTATTGAGCGCTTACTATTTGCCAAGTACTGTGCTAAGTGCTTTACTTGTATTATCTTATTTATTTCTCATAATAATTCTATGAGGTAGGTTCATTTACAAATGAATACACTAAGACTTTTAAAGAAGTTGTGACTTGCCAAAGGTCACACAGGTAGTTAGAATAGAAGCAGGATTCAAATGCAGGTCTGTCTGGTTCTTAGCCAGCATGTTATGCTGGCCCCCTGCAAGACATCTATAAGAGCAGACAAAACAGAAAGTCAAGCCCAGGACATGCCCACTCTGTGGATGGGGACTAAGCATTCACCCACTCACCTCAGGGAAGAAGGTCACGTAGAGCAGTTCTGTGACTAGAAGATACCATTTCTCATCAACTAAATTCTAACTTAAGCTATGGGTTGCAACAAGAGCCTCCCACTCCTGACCTCCATTCTTGTGTCTTCTTCCCAGACTGACAAGTCTGGTTGCCTATTCCCCTCACATAACTCATTCCCCACTATCCTCCAGTACTTCTTTCTCCCTAAACTTCTCATCAAGAGAGATAGACAGCAGGTCCAGAACCTAGAAGAATCATGAGTCTCAGCTTGTGGTCCAGAACCTGGTTGCAGCCCTTAGAATAGGACTGGCATATAGTAAGTGCTCAATAAATATCTCATTGAATAAATAAAGGAGCAAATAACATTACCTCCCGTGGCCGCAGTTTCTTCATCTGGAGGTGTGGGAGAAGGTGCAAGGACTACATTAGATGAATAATCTCCAAGATTCCTTCCTGCTCTAACACTATACTTAATGAGGATCACCCTTGAAGTGTGCCGCCACTGAAAAACCTTCTGTTTCTTGCTTCTCTGCCAACTTCCCATCCCTCCAACAGCTCCAACTACCTCTGATGGTTTAACAGGTACACTGGTTTCTCTATACATTCAGTAGGGGTCAAGGTGACTTAGTTATACATCTGAACTGAATGATCCTCTTTCCTCTAAAAGCTTCTCAAGAGAAGAAATAGTATGTCCTCCCCACACCACCACCACCCCCTCAAACAGTCACACAAAGTCCCCATCACTCCCAGGACCAAGCTTCTGGAGAGCAGAAACCCACACTGACCCTTGAAATAACTGTTCTCAATGAGAAGTAGCTGTATCACTGTAGGTTTTTTTAAAAATATATGTGAGGGAATATTTGAGGTTGTCACAAAGACAAGGCAATGAGCGAGGGGATGCAACAGGCACTTGCAATGACTAGAGATGCTAAACATCTAGAAATGCATGGGACAGTCCTAATGATGAATTATCCTGTCCAAAATGCCACTTGTGCCCCTACTGAAAAATACTGCCTTAGATATCCTGTCACTTGAGTTTCTAAGCAACTTGAAGTGTCTGTCTCACCTTGAACCAAAGGAAATACATTGTTCTGAGGACACAATCAAAACCACAAACCTGGCTAGGCAAGCCCAGGGTCCAAAGGAGAAATTTGAGGGCACAAAAGAGAACAGACACTCACCAACAGTGCTTGGGGAAGGAGGCCTGGCCCATGGCCAAAACCAGCCCAAGAAAGAAACCATGAGTCCCCAGGGAGCTCTCTTAGGCAGGCTCACCTGTAAGAGGGTATCTGTGAGACAGTGACCAAGGGGACAGTAGAGGGTGTGTCTCGACCCACTTCCTCTGGCTCTTTCTTGATCTTTTGCTTCAAAGTCACCTTGTTCTTCTTGGGTACTCCCTTGAGGGGGCTGCCTACTCCACCTTGGCCTCCATCTTCCTCCTCCTCTTCCACCTCTTCCCTCTCTTCCTCTTCCCCACAGCCCTCCTTCAGCCCTTCCTCATCCCCAGCTTCACTGAGGCTTCTGGGGAAGTCACCCTTCCTCCGAGCAGTGGTAGCTCCCGGCGGCGAGTGGGCCTCACAGTAGGCAGTCTTGCGCACTGTGAAGATGGTACCGTTCAGGCTGGTCTCACGCATGGGTTCAATCTTCATGAAGAGTCCGGCCCGCTGTGCACATGTCACATGGAAGGCTGTGTAGCAGTTCACCTTTTGGCACTGGATGGCTGCACCCAGCCCCTTCTGCTTGCATATGTAGCAGGTTAATTTCCAGCGGGCAGGTGGGATGTTGTCAATGCCCTCAATGGGCTCCAGGAACACGGTGTTAGCGAAGCAGACTTCAGGAATCCAGATAGCACACACCACGTGGGCCCAGTGTCCATCGCTGGTCTGTTTGAAGGCGCCGCCTTTATTGGGGCAGAGAATGCAATCCACAGGCCGGGAGGGGGACTGCAGGCAGCAGCGGCATAGCCACTGACCTTCAGGGATGTAAGGAACACCATAGCATTCCTGGTGTACAGCCAAGTTGCAGATGTCACAGAAGAGAATGACGTTGCTATTGTGGCATTCATCATCCAGGCACACACAACAGAAGGCATCTTCATCAATGAGTGACTGCTGGGCCCCATTACTACGACTCTCCAAGTATGACTCCTTCTCAAGGCGGTCCACCAGCAGCTCAAAGGTGTCTGCTGACACCAAACTGTGCCCATTTACTCGCCGCTTCTCATTCACCATGTCCAGCCAGGCAAGGTCCTCCTCATCCATGTCATATTCTACCTCTGCATCCAGGTCTTCTGGTGGCTTCTCAATGTAGCGGTAGTAGGCAGCAGGCAGTGGGGGTGCTTCTGGCTGATTGCCTGCATCCACCATGCGGAAGCTGGGCTGCGGGAGGTGGCAGGAAGTTCCAGATGCATGCTTGGAACAGGACTCTTTCTTCTTGCCCTTGGATGAGGGTTTTTTGGACTTGCCAGGGAACTGAGGCTGCTCACTGTTTTCCTTGTTACTATTGCATTCAGTGATATCCTGGGCAGTCAGCTCATCCTCTGTGATAATCTTGAGTGGGTCATAGATGCTAATACGATGCAGGCGTCCATCAATGTCCACCTCAACAATCCGCTGGGCCTGGGCATATGTCAGGGTCTCCCGAGTGGGTGAGCACTTCAGACTGTAGGGGGATGGGGAACGCCGGCCCTCGGCATTCTGCCGCGACTTCCGGCGAGGCTTCCTCATGGCACCTGTGGGGGGAAAGGGACAAGCCTAAGGACGGAAAGCCAGGAGACCATGAGCTAGATGCACTCATTCACCCTTCCATCTGATCAAGAGACCACCAAGAGGACTGGAAGTTTCCTCTGTCTGAACATCCTGCTCCTCAGATATGCACATGGCTTGCTCCTTCACCTCCAAGTTTTTCCACAAACGTCACTTCTCAGTGAGACCTTCCTTGACCACTCTATTTAAAATTGTAATTCCCTTTCCCCCACCAGCAATCTTTCATCCTGCTTTATTTTTCACTATACCACTCACCATTTTTTACTGTGCTATGTAATTTATCAAGTATGTTTGCTTCTTTCTACTAGAATATAAACTCCATGAGGAGAGGGATTTTTGCCTGTTTTGTTCACTGCTATATCCCCAGCACCTGAAATGGTGCCTGGCTCCTAAGCACTCAGTATTAGTTGAATAAAAGGAGAAATCAAACATGCATGATTCCTGCCCTCTAGGAGCTGTTTGATTGAAGGGATAGAAAAGTAAACAGATCATTACAATGTGACATAGGGAGTGGTCTAATGCTTTGATAATGTATGTAAAGCTGTGGGACAGCTAACTAAGGAAAAGGAGTGAATGGTTAAGGCTTTAGAAAACAAGAATGGCATCCACTTTCAAGCTCCAGACATGAACAGTAGTCCCATCAAAAGATCAAAAATGCAGGGCAAGCCGGGATTGCTCAGTGGGTTAAGTCTCACTTTTGCAGCCCCAAGGCCCAAGGATCAAATCCTGGCCCTGGCCCATGCGGACCCATATGCTGAACTGGGGTGTGCCCCCAGTTCAGTTCTTGCTGAAGCCTATGCAGGAGGCCCCCGATCCAGTTCCTGACCTGCACAGCCCCCTGCCCACCTGTGGGGTGAAACCATATGGAAAACTAATGCTGTCAACTATGGAGACTGCTCTGGGCCCTCCCCCTTCTCTCTGTTAAAAAACAATAAAAATAAATCTTAAAATAAATAAATAAATAAGATAAAAAATTCAGAGGTCTAGCGCCCTCTCCCAACCCATCTTACCAAGATCAGAAACCCTATGCCCTGACTATGCTCAGAGGAGGGGTGAAGGTATGTGAAATGTCTATTTCATGCAATCTAAGGACTTTAAACTATAGTATTCAGGGTTTTCTCTGCAAAAAGCAGTACTCAGGATGCACTGACTAGTAGATCTTAAGTAGAAGCTCTGGAAATGGCCCTAAGTGGCACTGAAGTTGTAACTGCCCTATCTGGGACCATCATTAGACCTAATGCCAAGGTGATCCTCTTTTCCAAAATACTTAAGTCTACCCATGTGCAGCAAAGAGAAAGCCCTAAGGTTCCCCACATCACTTTTTTTTTTTTTTAAAGCTTTTACTGTTTTTGACAGAGAGAGAGAGAGAGAGAGAGAGAAGGGGAAGGGCCCAGAGCAGTCTCCACTGTTGTACGTCATCAGTTTTCAACATGGTGTTGTTCCACACAGGTGGGTGGGGGCTATGCAGAGCAGGAACTGTGCTGGGGGCCTCCTGCATGGGAGGCAGGCCCCCTCAAGCCAGGGGCTGAGCAGGTGATTAGGGAGGTGAGAACCAAACTGGGGGCCTCCTGCATGGGAAGCACATCACAGTTCAGCATATGGGTTTGCACGGGACAGGGCTGGGATTTGATCCTTAGTCCCTGGGGCCTCAAAGCAAGTGCTTAGCCCGCTGAGCCATCCCAGCTTCCTAACACCCCACCCCCACACATCATTCTTTAGATGGAGGGAAATATAATAAGCTCAAATGACCTGTGGTGGGCAATTACTGAGGCCATAACTACCAAGGAAAAACTTTGGGGACATGGTGCCCTGAAGTGTGAACAGAACTTGAAAGGGTATAATTAGGGAAAGGATTTCAAGGAGAAAAACGGAATTTGTCACCTGTTGTAGGATCTACTGTTTTACCAACAAAGCAGAAATGGTGATAATGATTAGCACACTTTTACAAACTACAAAGCCCCTTTACTTTTAATATTTCTCACAACTAGTTTAGGAGGCAGAATAAATATCATCTCCATTATACAGATAAAAAAATAGAAGCTCCGAAAGTTGTCACTCATCCCAAAACTAGTTAGTGATAAAACTACAACTCAAACCCAGATCTTCTGACCTGCTCAACTCATCTCACTAGGAGGTATGACCACCACAGAGATGCCATGGTCTGGTATAAAAAGAGACTCTGAGGCAATCTAGGTTCTAATCATGGCCCTGTATGACCCAAGAAAGTCACTTAATCCCTCTGTGCCTCCATACTCCATCAGTAAAATGAAATCAATAAAATCTACCTCTTTAAGGGCTACTATTATATTTGTATTTGTTAATAGGTATTATTAACAAATAATAATACCTTATTTATTTAAAAGGTCTTCTAATCCCTAAGTGTGACTAAGACAAACAAAAAACACCATGGCTGAGGGACAGTGCCAGGGATGCACACAGCCCATTTGGAACCAAAGGAAACAATCATCAACAGCAATTCAGGTTCCAGCTCCCTGTGGGCAGCTGAGGGTCAAAAGTCCTGCACTATTGTCCCCACCCCCTCAAGGCGTGGTGACCCTTGCAGAGGTGTGAAAACCCACCTCAACACTAACTTGAAATAAAGAGACTGTGGCCCCTCCTTCATCCTACTTGCTACCTCCCCAGCAGCTCAGTTCTCTCTCCACCAAGCAGCAATACCCAGGGAGACGTCTTCTGTCCTACACAAGCCTTTAGACTCTCTCTGGGAGGCAAACTCTAGAAGGGAAAGGGCTGCTGCTGAGGAAAAAATAAAATGAGTTTCGCCCTCAAGAGCTTACTGTCTAGTTTTTTTTTTGGCGGGAGTTTCTCATCCCATACACCTCCAAATATCTCTAACACCCCTAGAGTTCTTCCCGGCATCCCCGGAGCCCCCACTCGCCAACCCCACCGAGGTCCGTGAAGAATGAGTTTCTGCAATTAAACTGTTACCCCCTGAACCCGACACGAGATAATCATGAGACGAGGACCCCAGGCAAGGCTCCTGCTCCCTTTAAAGGGGCAACTCTTCCAGAAGAAACTTGACCCTTCTGAGGAGAAAGGAGGAAAAATAACATCTCTACCAACAGGAGAGGAGCGAGCAAGCACACCCGACACAGGCTGACGCGAAGTCCGACCCTCAGCGAAATCTAGCGCCAGCGAACGAGGGGCGCAGATAGGCCGGCGCCCATTGGCCGCCTCACCTGCTCGTCATGAAGAACCGGGGGGGGCGGGGGGGAGAGCCAAGGGACGTCCAGGGGGCGGACCTCGCCTCAGGCCTTACCAATTGGAGAGCGTGGCGGGGGCGGGGCACGGCAGCTCGACTCCCAGGGCCGGGGGAAAACAAGATGGCGGCTGCGGGAGGGGGTCCTCGCTGTTCAGCTGCCCCCTCACCCGCCCTCCTGCTCCTCCTCGCAGCCGCCCTCGCTCCGGGAGAGTGCTCTCTCATTGCACCCGCCCCGCTCGGGAAGCCGCCCGCTTCCCTCCCCCACCCGCGCAGGCTCTGGTCCCCGTAGGCCCCGCTGCTCCCGCCCCCGCTCTGTCCGGTACCGCTGCCGCCCCCATTACCTCAGCTGCCGGCCGGGCCCCACCGAGCGGGGCCCCTAGGCGTGGATGGGCCGGCCGTCGAGCAGGGCGACGCACCCCGGGGAGCGGAGCGCAGCCTCCTCCCGCGCTAGGCTCCGCGGCCACAGCCGTGCCCCCTCCCGGCCCGCGCTGGGGCCCCGGCCCAGCCGCCGCCGCCGCTCCCGGGGGAGGAGGGGGAATGGAGCCGCCGCCGCCGCCGCTGCCGCCACGGAGCCCGGCCGAGGGGAGGGAGGGATCAGCCCCCAGGCAGGATCCGCCCCTCCGGCCTCCCCCCCGCCACCTCCACCCCTTCCCTCGCTCCCTCCCTGGCTCCGCGGGCTCTCCCGCTGAACGCGAGCGCGGAAGAGCGGAGGAGCGGGGGGAGAGTGCCCCCCGCCCGTGCCGGCGCAGCGGCGGCGGCCAAGAGCGCGGAGCCACCGCCGCTTCGGGGCACCGTCCCCGGCTCGGCCTCACGGTGGCGGTGCGGACGCGGCCGGGGCGCCGACCGGAGATGGGGTCTGCACCCGCCGCGGCGCCGACTCAGCCCCGCCCAGCGCGCGGCGGGACGGGCCCGAGAGACCTTAGGGACGTTGGCGTCTGGTTGGGGGAGACGCGAGTCCCTAACTCTAGTTAGCGTGGTCAGCCGCTCTCTCCCTACGCTTGCAGGGTTGGTGGTAACAGCCCTCCCCGGGGCGTGAGGGCCCCGCCGAAGGTTAAGCCGGGGCAGTCGGAGCCAGAGCCGATCCGCAGCCCCTTGGCATGCAGGTGCCTGCACTGCTCCCAGAAAGTCGTCCCACCCCGTGCTCAGGTCCGGAGGACAAAGGTCTGGCCACGTCCACCCCCTCCCCCAGTTAGGACAGACCTGCCTCTGTTGTGCGCAGGTGAGCGGCTTGCTCCCAAGACAGCCTTCTTAAGGAACGAACGTGACAGCGTCGTGTCACCCTCCCCTGTGTTTAAAAAAAAAAAAATTAACATAAAAGTTTTGACAGTCTACTTTGGGATGTCTGGGAACTCGTTGATCACTGTAGACATGGGAAACACTCAAACTTGATTTGGCTAGGAGTGGGTTAATTAAACGCAATAAGCGGCTTTCTAATAGATACTTGACACATGGCAACTTCAGGCTTTCAGATGTAATCAGACTGGTTTTTGTTTTGATAAATTTAAGAAGGTGAGAGGGCTCTTTTGGCACTCCACTTTTACCTTTAAATTGGAAAGTTTACCTCTTTTGACAGATCTTAAGCACCCATATTAATGGTCTACAAAGGACGCATGGATAAACTGCCTTTAAATGTGAAGATGAATGATGTATTTTGAAAGTTACCTCTGCCCACGCTGATGGTCTAACTTGGTGAGACTTGCTGTTTCTTGCCTGGTTCTGCTGATCAAGGACACGGATTTGAGTCAGAGGATGAAGGGTAAAGTCTTAGGATCCAAGTCTTCCAAATGTTTAAACTGAATGCTTTGCTACTTTTGAAGTATTGATGTTCATCATCCTAGGAATTTAAATACATTATTTTGAATTTGAAACTGATAAAAAAAAAATAAGGAAGGTAATTTGTATTACAAAGATGTTTTCCTGATTATTTGGTAACACCTGGCAAATTGATAGCAAAAATTCTTCTGTCAACCACTTTTTAAAAAGAAAAGGGAGTGGCTTGTGGAGCTAAGCAAGAGCAATGCAATGTTTTGAGAACTGTGAAGATGAAATAGTATGAATTAATGTCAAGTGTTCTAGGCTAGGGGGAATAATCCTATTTGGAGTGAAGGTGTGGAAGACGATTAAACTGGAAGGGAAAGCCCCAAGGGCAAGAGAATATAACATACTTTTAGTTAAGAAAAAACAAAACTTAAAAACAAGAATACTGATTTTCATTTCTTGTTTTTTTAAAACGTGAAATATAACCATTTATACATATGATTAGTAATTTTTATTTCTTAATGGGTGTTCTCAAAACTTAGCACAGTTCCATTTATGTGATTGGGAGCTGTTTTTTTTCCCACTAAAATTAATGAATAAACACCTTGAGAAAAAGCATTGGTTTCCACTTGTAACAGTAAGTAAAATAATTTTAATGCTGTTGAAAATGTGTTATGTTAACTTAATACATGTAATTTCTAGATTTTTTGTATTCAAAGCTTTCATAGAGCTTATTCAACCTAAGTGTTTCTCTTCCATTTTCAGCCTCCACTTTCATAATGGTAACATTACAGTTTTCCTCACTTTTATTTTTGACTGGGATTGCCTTCTGTTCGTGTAACTACACATAAGACCAGTTCACTTTATTCTTAAATGTAACATGAGACAATCGTGTTATTAAAAACAAATTTGGAACATGTCAAAAATCCCATAGGCACTAAATTTAATTCATTTTAATCTTTAGCTATTTTAAATAGTTTAAATTCACCAATCCCTGGCTTTTCCATTAAACCATATAGCAACTAAGTTCAGCAAACAGGCACAGAATTTTGATTCCAAATAGTAGTGTCTTAAAATCCTGTGTTTTTATGTAGAAACTAAGTTAACTGGAATAGGAGAATGTTTTACCATTTAGAGCTAAAAGTAGAAACAAAAACTTTTTGAATACAAAAAGTTTCCCCACAGTATCTCAGGTTATCTTTGTCAAGATTTTACTATTATCGTTAGTTTACCAAAGCCAAGAAACTCTGAAGGATCAGATGCACTACTCACTGGATTAGTAAAATATATTATGAGAATAAAATAGGCTTTGATTGTTGTTGAATTACTTTTAATGGGATATTGCTTCCTTAGACCTAAAATAATTTTGAGACCATAATTGGGAAGAATATTGGAAGTTAGAATCATTGGGATATTTTTATGCTGTAATGAAAATGGTTTAAGAATATAGAGTTGGGGAAGCCGGGATGGCTCAGTGGGTTAAGCGCTCACTTTGCAACGCCGGGGACCGAGGATTGAATCCCGGCCCAGGCCCGTACATAACCATATGCTGAACTGGGGAGTTCCCCCAGTTCAGTTCTCTCTCTGTCTCTGTATCTCTCTCTCTCTCTCTGTCAAAAAATTAATAAAATAAATAAATAAAACTTAAAAAAAATTCTCAGTCTCTTTAAAAATAAAAAAAAGGAATATAGAGTTTAGTTAGAAAAAAGAAAAATTTTATCTAGGCTAGCAACTGGCTTTAAATTGAATACCACGGCCTCTACATTTAATTCCATTCACTTATTACAGATACTGAATACCTACTGTGTGTCCAACATTGTAAAAGTTGCTTTGGAAAATAATGACAAAATCTTAACCGAAAAGAGCCCAGTGATCATATGTAAACATAAAATATATTTTTTCTTCTCTTGAATAGTGTGCAATCAAGAAGCAAGCTAGAAATAAGTAGAAACACATTCAGGAAACATTAAATTAGGTACTTCTTGGCCTCTATGATAGCTTGAATCAATTCCTATAATAAATATCATAAATATATATAGGCTGTCCAGAAAAAAATCCAGCCGTTGTCAATATAACAAGAATAGTTGGGGAAGCCGGGATGGCTTAGCAGGTTAAGCGCTTGCTTTGCAGCCCTGGGGACCAAAGATTGAATCCCAGCTCCGGCCCATGCAGACCCATATGCTGAACTGCAGTGTGCTTCCCATTCAGGAGGCCCCCAGTTCAGTTCTCACCCCCCCCACCCCCATTCGGCGCCTGGCTCAAGGGGGCATCTCCCATGCAGGAGGCCCCCAACCCAGTTCCTGCCCTGCGCAGCCCCCATGGTGAACAAAACCATGTCGAAAACTGATGAAGTTCAACTATGGAGACTGCTCTGGGCCCTCCCCCTCTCTCTGTCTCTCTTTGCCTCTGTCTCTCTCTGTCTCTGTCAAAAACAATAAAATAAATCTTTAAAAAAAAACAACAGTTATATGGCTGGATACTTTTTGGATATCTCACACGCGCGCGTGTGTGTGTGTGTCTTTATACACATACATATGTATACATATATGCATGCATGTGTGTGTGTTGTGTATGTGATCTGACAATGAAGTTCACAAATTCATCCTAGAAAAAGTGCTACACACCTCTTTACTGAATATCACTATGGTCCACTTCAGAGTATTCCCCTTGGGAAGCTAGGCACTGACACCAGTGCCTAGTCCACCCTTCAAAGCAATTTTGAAACTCTCTGGAATGGCCATCAGAGCTGTAGTCATATTACCCTTGTCCTGAATGTCATCAAAATGCCTTCCTTTCAATATTTCCTTTATCTTCAGGTAAAGAAAAAAGTCACTGGGGGTCAGATCAGGTGAGTAGGGAGGGTGTTCCAATACAGTTATTTGTTTACTGACTAAAAACTCCCTCACAGACAGTGCCGTGTGAGCTGGTGCATTGTCGTGATGCAAGAGCTATGAGTTGTTGGTGAAAAGTTCTGGTTGTTTTTGCCTAACTTTTTCATGCAATCTTTTTATCACCTCCAAATAGTCAACTTGGTTGATTGTCCAGGTGGTACAAATTTGTAATGAACAACCCCTCTGATACCAAAAAAGGTTAGCAACATTGTTTTGACTCTTAATTTGGGCTGATAGAACATTTTTGGTTGTGGAGAATTGGCTTACTTTCATTGTGCACTTTGACACTTTGTTTCAGGGTTGTATTGGCACACCCATATTTCATCACCAGTGAGAACATGGCCCAAAACATCATCTTGCCTCTCCAAAAGGTGTTGGCAAACTTCAAATCTCCTTTGCTTTTGTTCATCAGTGAGCTCCTTTGGGACCATTTTTGCGCACACCTTTCTCATGACAAGATTTTCAGTGAAGATTTTCTTGTTTCTCTATCAATGTTTCCTTGCTCTGCTATTCTTTTCAAAGTCAGTCAATGATTTTGGTGCACAATTCGACACATTTTTATGATGGTTTTGTCAGTCCTGTTTATTACTGGCTGCCTTGACCTCTTTTCATCAGTGATGCTTTATCAGTGACACTTCATCAATGATGTTTAATCCATTTGTACACTGACATTTTCTTCATGGCATTATCCCCATCAACTTGGACTAACAAGTCCCTGATTTCACTTGCACTCTTGCCAAGCTTAACAATAAATTTAGTGTTTGTTTGTTGCTCTAATTCAAGCTCCGACATTCTCACTATTACAAACCAAACCACACAATAATAATGAACGCCACTCAGCCAATTACCACCATCACCTGTCGACAAGAACACAGCTGTGAGACACTGATATACCAAAGTTATGAAACCTTCCTGAGTTGTTTGTACAGTGCTGACAACATAAGTAAGCACACAGTGGCAAGTTTTCGAACTTAATTGTCAGACTATATATATACTAT
Source organism: Craseonycteris thonglongyai (assembly GCA_004027555.1). Classification (NCBI taxonomy): domain Eukaryota; kingdom Metazoa; phylum Chordata; class Mammalia; order Chiroptera; family Craseonycteridae; genus Craseonycteris; species Craseonycteris thonglongyai. Next base: position 119,789 of record PVKE010000413.1, read on the forward strand.
TAATGTATTATATTTAGCATGGGTGCATGGATGATCTTTGGGTCATTTTTTATTCAATGTGTTATTTCTAAATTTACTAAACTGTACTTATATTTTTCTATTTTTATCTAGTTTTTATGTTAATAGAATTGCTGATTTATCAGTTCATTTTATATCTTGATTTGTGTATCTATATTTTTCTATGACAGATGAAAGCTAAATTATAATATTTCAGTTTAGTAAAGGGAAAGACTTGAATCTGAGATCATAGGACAAATGTAAATGTTTTGGAAGAAATATTGGTAGTTAGAACTTGCTGAACCTTTGTTTCTATCCTTTTAGGAAATTTGATAAACTGAGTGCTAAGAAGGGCCCCTGTAAGTACTTATAAATAATGATACATTCCTATGATACATAGGAGAACAACCTGAAGAATTTATATATATATCCTATTTCAGTTTCTTTGGAGAACCCTGATTAATATAGTATGTATATTAAAGTTAAGTGGTAGATTAGAGGATAATTAGAGAGTTCCAGGATTTAAGTGGTTTAAGACCCTTGCATTGTTTGGGAAAAGGGTAAAGTTCTAGGGTTAATTAACATTAACTTTTGATTAGTCTTGAATGCTTGCTATAGTATAACATCATGTTACAAATATTACTGATATGAAATTCTTGAAAATGCAAACTAAACTATAGTAACAAAAAAAAAAGATTGGTGACTGCCTGGAGGTGGAGGAGAGGACTGATTTAAGGAGCATGAGGAACTTTTTGGAATGATGGAAACATTCTGTAAGTAAATTGTGGTAAGGTGAAAAAAGGTACGGTATATACTTCTGTCAAAAGTCATTGAACTGGATAGCTGTAGTTTATTTTACATAAATTATACCACAATTACATTGATTTAGAAAAGAATACCTGCTGTGATTTTTAGACTAATCATTAAAAGAATGAAAAAAAAAAAAAGAGGAATATAAAAAGGTGTGCACAATAGGTGTGATTTGGACTAAATTGTAAGGTAGCACAGTATAAGTTAAAGTGCTTGAACTTTGGTGTAGGACATGAATGTCTGTCATTTGTTTAGCCAAATACATTTGGGGAAATTATTTAGTTTAGCGGTTAAGGGTACAAACTCTAGAGTCAGATTGCTGGGGTTTGAATCACAGTTCTATTCCTAACTGTATAACCTTGGGCAATTTATGCAACCTCTCTGTTCCTTATCTCTTCAGTTATAAAATGAGGATAAAATAAATGGAACCTACTACATAGAGAAAAAATATATATATATCACTCACAAACTAGTAGAGAGGAAAAGAGGAATAATAAACAAATACATAAGCAATGAAATGATGGCAGATTTACACTCAGTGTACCTTCGATACGGTAGTAGTCTAAAATGAGAGGGACCTTTCTGGGGACGTTTGATGATAATTAAAATGTGTGAATTGAGTATCAATATTTATCCCCTAACTTCACTAATATGTTAGTAAAAGATTTTTAAAAAAACATGCACGTATGGACATAAGATAATGAAATCCACAAAGACTGAAAGAATGAGGGAAAGAACAGCAGATGAGAATTATCAATAAAATTTTGGTGGATGGAAGTAGATGGATGAACAAATCAGAGAAGCTAAAGCAAGTCTGGGGGAAAAAAGCTTGTAAGGCCAGCTAATTCACATTAGACTGCAGAAAGGCTTAGAAGTGGTAGGGTATAGGTACTACTGAAAGGGGAGGGGAGAGGCAGCCTGAAAGTTGAATTGGCTTACAAATCTGTAAAAAGGACAGTTAGATCTCACTAGATTTCTGCACTACTCCTTGGAGAGTTACCATCTCAAGAAATTGAACGAAGGAGATCTGAACTTGAGGATGGCAGACACCAATGAGGATGGGGGACTGAGTGCTATTCTGAAAATAGGAAATAAAATGAAACTCTACATATTAAATGGTAAGACACCATTTCCCTTCTCAGGGCTGATAAAGAGGAAGCGGGGAGCTGGTACAAATTACTAGAATCTGGTGGTTCAGAGGGGTCCTAGAAAATTCAATGAAAGCATTAGTAGAATCCTCAGTGGCCCTACCCCTTTCCCCCTCACATTTCAGAACTCTAGGAAGAAAATTTATATTAAAACCGTGTTACTTGGATTGTTCAAGAACCAGTAACACTGGCATTCCCTGGGAGCTGGTTATACATGCTGAATCTCAGGCCCCACTCTAGACCTACCAAATCCAACCTACCTTTCAACAAGATCCCAGGAGGTGATTCATATGAAAATTAAAATTTGAGAAGCAGTGAATTCCAGGATATTAGAGAATTCCAGGATTTCTCTCTGAAAATGGAGAAAAGACCTATTTATGAAAATTGATGAGCAGCCCCCACCAAAAAAATCCAACTTGCCACCTTTTGCCTTACACGGAAGCCCCTAGATATCACGTACTCTCTCCCCTCCTCCAACACATGCAATTTTAAACAGCTCTTTAAAAATTATTACCTCTTAAAATTGAATAGTCAAGAACCAACAGATACATGAGGAAAATCTCAGGAAGGTCAGAATCCAAAAGGAACAGAGAGCTTAGTCAATGTAGAGAACCAAAGATGTCTTAACAAACAAAAATCTCTAATAGCTTTAGATAGCATCCATGAAATAGGAACATGATAATATTAAAATAAAAGAAAGAGAAGCAGTTGGAAAACAAGTACAAAGTCTTCAACATTAAAAATAATAATTACAAGAGTTTTAAGATTTGGAAGGTAAAGTTGAAAAGGAGATGAAGAAAGAGAAAAGAGAATTGGAGGATGAATTTAGAAAGCCTGACATCCCATTTATAGTAATTCTAGAATTTCAGAAGTTAAGGTAATGAGTTGCCTGAATGAAAGACTTCCCCAGTGCCCTAGTACAAGTGTAAAAAGACCTAAACCAGGAACACTAGTGATAGAAAAAGGAGGACCCTAAAAGCTTCTAGAGAGGAAAAGCAGGCCTAGGAGTCACAATGGTATCAAGCTAGAAGACAATAGAATAACCAACCCCTTCAAAAGCTGAGAGAACATTGTTTCCTATATAGAAGCCTATGCCTAACCAAAATATCTATCAAATGTGAGACTGGTATAAAGACTTTCATACATTGAAGAGCTCATAACATTTACCTATACTTTCTCAGTGCAAAAGTTGGATGACATATTCCACAGAAATGAGGGAGAAAATATTAAGAAAGGAATGCCAGACGGCTCAGTGGGTTGAGCGCTCATCTTGCAGCCCCCCAGCGTCCAGGGATCGAATCCTGGCTCTGGCCCATGGGGATCCATATGCTGAACTGGGTTGTTCCCCCAGTCTGGTTCTCATTGGGGTGAGCCTACTATGTGACAGGCGCTTGGCTCACCCCTGGCTCATGTAGGAATGCCTCCCATGTGGGAGGCCCCTGGCTGGTTTCTGACCTGTGCAGTCCCATGCCCACCTGTGGGATGAAACTATGCAGAAAACGAATGACGTACAACTGTGGGGACTGCTCTGGGCCCTCCCCCTTCTCTGTTTCTATCTGTCTGTCTGTCTGTCTCAGTCAAAAACAATAAAAATAAATCTTAAAAAAAAAAAGAAAAAAAGAAAGAAAGAAAATAAGAAGAAAAAGGAAAGACATGGAATCCATGAAATGGGATCCAATAAAAGAAAGAAGCAAGAGGCATCCCCAGGATTATGGTGAAGGGAACTCCAAGGAAGAAAGTTGTGTGGCAGGCCTAGAGTGTACCATTAGGGTGGGAGGACAAAGGACTCCAGAAACCATTGGAATGAACAGATTATCAGATGCACCTGACCATATGAGAATAGGTTTTTTGGTACTGATATGAGAGTTTGAAGATGAATTTAATAATATATACATAGAAAATAAAAACTTAAAAACATAATTATTCATTTCAGGAAAAACAACAACTCACATGAAAAAGAAGTATAATTTCTGTTGAGCCTGTATGGTTCATTTGAAAACAAATAATAGTGGAAAACAAGAAATATTTAAATATTATGATAAAACAATTTTGAGATTATGAAGTAGCTGGTGGGAAATATAAGAGAGTTAAATTCTCATTATATTTGAAATAATTAATATATAAAATTGAAAAATCAAAAACTAATAGTAAATGCATATTATTTAGAAATGAAAAATAAAAACTGGAAGAAACTACTAAAGAAAGGATTTGAAATACTAGTTGCTTTTGGATTAGAAGAGCTGAATTGGGATGAAGCATTGAACCCTTGTTTTTATTTTTAAGCTTTATGATTTTATTGACTTTTTAAAGACTATGTAATTTCATAAAAGTTAATATAAAATATATCTAAAGTTAAATGGTATTATTCCAAAACGAATGAAAAGTGGCTATGATAAATTAGCTTTTCAATTCAGTATGTCAGAAAAAATGCACATTACGCAAAAAAAGTTAACACATCTTACCTGGCTGCCATCCTTTGAAATGCCTGCTTACAAGAGTGGCCGGTGACTGGTATCTGAAATTTTGGATTTCAGGAAGGTTCTCACCACTCTAACTTATAAGAGTGGCTCACTGGGCCTAAACTATTTGTGCCAACAATATGGTTTATGCTGAACACCTCCTTTCCTTCTGGAAGGGTGGGATTGGGGTATATGCTAAGCAGAGGGTACCTATATAATCAGTCCCCAATAAAAACCCTGACTATATTATAGTTTCTAATGCGCTTCTCTGATAGACGACATTTGGCATGTGTTATCACAACTCATTGCTGAGGGAATTAAGTGTGTCCTGTGGGATGCCACTGGGAGAGGACTCACGAAAGCGTGGGTTTGGTTTCCTCCAGACTTTGCCCCATGTGCCCTTTCTCTTTGCTGATTCTGTTCTGTATTCTTTTGCTGTAATAAATTACAGCCATAAACATGGCTGCATGCTGAGTCCTGTGATTCCTCCTAGGCAATCATTGAATTTCAGGCTTATCTTGCAGACCCCTGACAAACATTTTACTCCAAATATCCCATTAAAATATTAATGTAATTAGAGGATGTGCTTGCCAGTAACAAAACCCAATCTAGCTGTCTCAGGCAAAAAGAGAATTTATTGGAAGGGTTTTAGGAGTACTCACAGATTGACAGGAGACTGGAGGAGTAAGCTAGAAATCAAATATAATCTAGCCAGGTCATTGCCACCAGTGCCTATATTGTAAATAGTATCTTAACTCCATTTCTGTTAGGTGCTAGCTTTGGAAATACAATTGATTGTTGCATATTCATCTTATATTTAGCCAACATTAGCCAAACTTTCTTAGTATTTCTAATACTAGTAGATTCATAGGTTCTTAAGGGTTTTCTCTGTAGATAATTATATGTTTCCTGTGAATAATAGTTTTGATTTTAGAGAATTAGTTCTCTAATATGTTAAGCTATTCTTGTATCTCTGAAATTAGCCTGACTTTGTCATGATTTATTACCTCATTTATATTATACATCACTGATTTGGTTAGCTAATACTTCTTTAATATATTTGCATCAAGGTTTACAAGTGAGATTGGTTATAATTTGATTGCTTTGGGAATTAAGTTTTATTAATCTCATAGAATGAATTAGAAATACTTTTTCTATTTTCTGGATGAGTTTGTGTAAGATTGAAATGAACTGTTTCTTGAAAACTTGGTAGAATTCACCAATAAATTATTTAATTCTGATGGTTTCTTTGTAAGAAATTTTAACTACAGTTTCTTTAATGGGCATTATTTGAGATCTTTATTTCTTGAGCTATATTTTTCTAGGATTATGTTCATCTAAGTTTTGTAAAATATTATCTTTTAAATTTCTGCATCTGTAGTGATGGCCTCCTTTGCATGACCAATATATTTTCTTCTAGCTCTTTCTTTTCTCTCTCCCTCTCCCCATATCCCTGTCAATTTTATTAGTCCCCACCACCACCATAACCAGCTTTTCGCTTTGTTGACCCTTTCTATGAGTGTTCTATTTTCTTGATTGCTGCTCTAATCTGTTTTTATCTGCTTCCTTCCACTTTCTTTGCATTTATTCTGTTATTTCTCTAACTGAAGTTGGATGCTTAGTTCTTTAATTTCAGATTTTCTTCATTTCTAATACAAGAATTCAAGGCTATAAGTTGGTCTTAAATTGCCACTACTGTTTGTTTGTTTCTCAAATCTTGGTACATAGTGTTTTTTAAGTTATTGCTCAGTTCTAAATATTTTTTACACTTCCATTATGATTTCATCTTGGACCCAAGTGCTGTTTTTGAAGCATGTGTGTGTTTAAGTGCATTTTTTATTTTGAGATAATTGTAGATTCATATGCAATTGTAGAAAATAATGCAAAGAGATTCCATGTACTCTTTTTCCAGTTTCCCCCAGTAGTAACTTCTTGCAAAATGATAGAAAATATCACAAACAGGATAGATGAGAATTCAGCTGTTAATCTGACTGAAGATCCCTTGTGTGTGATTAATAACTTCTCTGGGGAAGCCAGGATGGCTCAGTGGGTTAGGCGCTCACTTTGCAGCCCCGGGGACCGGGGATCGAATCCCGGCCCCAGCCCATGCTGAACTGGGAGTTCCCCTGGTTCAGTTTTCTCTCTCTCTCTCTCTCTCTCTCTCTCTCTCTCTCTCTCTCTCTCTCTCTCTCTCTCTCTGTCAAAAATAAATAAATAAAATATATATTAAAAAAAAATAAAAATAAAAAATAACTTCTCTCTTCCTGCTTTCAAGATTCTTTGTCCTTGGCTTTTGACAGTTTCATTACGATGTGTCTATGTATGGATCTCTTTGAGTTTATGTCATGTGGAGTGTGTTGAGCTTGAGTATGTAGATTAATGACTTTCACCCAATTTTGGAAGTTTGGGGCCATTATTTCTTTAAGTATTCTTTTTTTACCTTCATTTCTCTCTTCTCCTTCTGGGATCTCCATTATATGTGTGTTGGTTCACTTTATGGTGTTTCAGAGGTCTCTAAGACTCTGTTCACTTTTCTTTATTCTTTTTTCTCTCCTTCCTCACTGAAGAATCTCAGCTGAGTTGTCTTCAAATTTGATGACTCCTCTATCTGCCAGCTTGTAAATTTTTTGTTTTAGTTACTGTACTTTCCAACTCCAGAATTTCGATTTGGTTCTCTTTCATAATTCTGTCTCTTTACTGATATTCTCTATTTGGTGAGACATTCTCATACTTTCTTTTTGTTATTTAGACAAGATGTCCTTTTGTTAAATAACAAAAATTCAACTGAGTACATTTAAAGATCAAATTGACTTTATTCAACAATTCAACAAAGCAGGCAATATCCCATCTAACCAATGGAAAGGTGTTTTAAAGGACTACAGAAAAGGAAAGGTTTCCAAGGCAAAGAGGGTACAGGAAATGAAAATTTATTAGCAAAGAGTGGATTGCTTCAGGATTAGGGAACAGAATGGGTTTTATCAGGGATTATCTCACTAATGCTAACCAGGTAATTCCACGTTGGCTTGTTTAAAGGTTACATTCCTGGGAGAGGCTGAAACTGCAATTAGGTTAGGTATTAAGTCCTTGTTTGCTGATGTAGTGCTTAGCATAAGTAACTCCATTTTGGGCCTGTTGTTTCTTTTTAAGTTTTGTTGTTTTTTTAAACATATTTGTAATAGCTGATTTAAAATGTTTGTATAATAAAGTCTGCTCATCTGGACTCCTGAGAGACAGTTTCTGTTAACTACTTCCTCCCCACCTCCTACCCTGTATATGTCATTATATTTTCCCTTTTTTTTTTTTTCCCGCCTCTCTTCTAAGTTTTTGTTGAAAACTAGACTTTTTTTTTTGAACTGAACTGGGGGCCTCACCGTGTTCGGGAAGCACATCCCAGTTCAGCAAGTGGGTCCACCTGGGCTGGAGCTGGGGATACGATCCTCAGTCCTCCGGGCTCCAAAGCAAGTGCTTAACCCGCTGAGCCATCCCGGCTTTCCCAGAAAACTAGACATTTTAAATACTATAATGTGGAGACTCTGGAAATCAGATTTCCCTTACTTTCCAGGGTTTGTTGCTGTTGCTATTTGTTGTTTTTGCTGCGGCTAGGTATTTGCTTGTTTAGTGACTTTCCTGAATTAATTTTGTAGCCTGTGTTCTTTGTCACTAGCTATTGATCAGACAGATAGACAGATATTTCCTTACGTGCTTTGAATTAAATTTCCCAGCCTTTGCCAAGGGTGTGTGTGTGTGTGTGTGTGTGTGTGTGTGTGTGCGTGTGTGTGTTAGGGTATATCTTCAAGACTACAGCACACTGTGGACAACTCTGCTTTAAGTGATTACTTCCTGCTTGTTCAGACTCTCAAGGTTCTGGGGGTGGTGAGAGAGATTAGGGTCATCTCAGACCTAATAGGCACACAGCCCTGCAAGTCATATGGCCTTTTAGATGTCCAAGAATATGTTAGACTTTTCAAAGATCCCAAAAGGTATCTTATTCCCAAGGTTTTCCTTTTAAGCTTTTTGTCCCCTTTTTATTTGCCCTACCCAAATGTTACCACCTAAGACACCCACTATATTAAAAAATTGCCACTTATTGTTTTCACTAAATGCTCCAGGGAAAAAGGTATTTACAGTGAATGAACTCTGAGTCAATTCAAATAAACACAAGTCCCAAAGGTGGTTGTTTACAGGGAATTGCCAGACAGGTTAAATAATTAAAGTTCTTTCAGGATGAGGCCTTTGAGAAGCTCCAAACCCACTTTGCCCACTGTAATGATTGCTAGGCTGCTGGTTTTCATGGCTACAATGATTGCGGGGTGTTGGCATCCAGAGCCACCATGGAACTGGAGGGAGGGGGATGAGAATATGGTATTCAAAGGCCATAAAGTTCTCCATTAATTGAGATTCAGCCATTGTTTTGTGAATAAATACTTCTCAGACTGTTCTGAGCCTTTGGTTAATTTCCAGAGTTCAGATAATGTTGATTTTGACCATTTTGCTTGTTATCTCATTGCTTTTGTGGAGGGGTAGATTTTTTAATGTACCTACTCCACCATTTTGGAGGTGGCTCCTATTAAGATTGATTCAGTCAAAATAAAGAACAACTTCATCACCACAGGATCCCTGTGTTGTCTTTTTATAGCCACATCTATTTCCTTTCCAAGTAGCCCTCTTAAATCCTGGCAAACACTCATCTGTTCTCTACTTCTAGAATTTTGTTATCTCTAGAGTTTTATGTAAATGAAATTGCAGAGTATACAACTTTTTGGGTTTGGCTTTTTTTAGTAAGCATAATTCTCTGGAGATTCATCCCGATTGTTACTTTTATCAGTAATTTGTTCCTTATTGTTGCTAAGTAATAATCCATGATACAGTTTGTTTAACCATTCACTCATATGAGGACATCTGAGATTCCAGTTTGGGGCTATCATGGATAAAGCTGTTGTGAACATTCATGTACAGGTTATTTTATTAAGTCTTAATTTATGCTCAGGAGCACAATTGCTGAGTCATACGGTAATTGCATGTGGGCAAGTCCTGTGAAATATAATAGAGTACATCCCTTCCATCATGTTATGTTATGTGGCCAAGGAGAAAGTATTTTGCTGATATAATTAAGGTCCCTAATATGTTGACTTTGAGTTAATGAAAGGGAGATTACCTTGGATGAGCCTGACCTGATCAGGCAAGCCCTTTAAAAGAGGGGTTAGGACCTTCCCTGAACTTGAGAAATTTTCCTGCTGGCTTTGAAGATGCCACTTGCCCTGAGTTTTACAGCTACAAAGTAATGAATTCTGCCAACAACCATGGGTGTGAAAGAGAACATGAGCCTTAGGTGAGACGGCAGCCTGGTTGACAGCTGATTATTGCCCTGTGAGGCTCTGAAAAGAAGACCCAGCTAAACTGTGCCCAGACTCCTGACCATGGAAACTGTGAGATAATAAATGTTTTAAGCTGCTATGTTTATGGTAATTTATCACATAGCAACAGGCAACTAATACTCACTATTTTTGCATTAATACTCAGAACTGAGATTGGTCTATTTCCTCCCTCCCTTCCTTGTCAGATTTTGGTATTAATGTTATACTTGATTTATAGAAAATTTTGGAAGTTTTCTTCATTTTTCAATGCCTTGAAATAGTTTTAAAAGCACTTGGAAATGAATCATTGGACCGTTGTCTATTTTCTTAAAGGTACAGTGGAATTTCCTTGTGAAAACTGGTACTCTAAAAACTGTCGTAATTTTGTTTTCTTGTTATTGTTTCGATAAATTATATTTTCCTCAAAAGTAATGTATTTTATGTAAGTTTTCAAAATTGCTTGCATAGAGTTAAGTGATTCTCTATAGGTTTTTTGTTGTTTCTATGGTTGTTTCTTATTTTGTGTACGGTACTTGTGCTTTCTTGCCTATTTTCTTCATTAGGTTAGGTAAGGATTGTTTTATTTTTTTCCCCACACCCTTTTCATTTATTTATAGGTTCTTTTGTTTTCTAACTTATTTCTGCTTTTACTTTTATTTTTATTTTTTTGTCTTTATTCCTTAATTTATTATTTTGTTCATTTTCCAGCTCTGAATGGGGTGTCCAGTTTATTTATTTTCATTCTCTTTCACTGACCGAAGTACTTAAGACTATGAATTTTTATTTCAGCACTGCTTTAGATGTATCTCACAGGCTCTAGTATGTAGTTTTATATTATTGTTTTCTAGAAATTCTATAATATCAGTTTTGAGTTCCTCTTTGACAGGTTGTCTAAGAGAGTGTTTTTAAGTTGCCAGGAAAAGGGAGTTTTTGTTTTCTGAGTTTGTTGTTAATGCTATATTTGAATTGAGAGAATGTCATCTGTGCTATCTGTACTTTTGAAAATTTAGTGAGGTGTGTTGTGTGTGTGTGTGTGTGTGTGCATTAATAAGTATCCATGGTACCTTGGATAGAAAGCATAATCTCAATGTCAGAATATAAAATTATGTGTGTACATGCACTAGGTATCTGTGTGTGTGTGTTAGTCTTATTTCTATCCATGTGATCTTATAAATTCTGAAGAGTGAATTAAAATATCATCCTGCTAGGATATTTCTTTCTATTTCTTCTTATATCTCCTAACATATCTTTATTAATTTCACTGCTATATTATTTGTTTATATAGATATTCAAAATTATATCTTTATTGTGAATTGTGCCTTTTAGAATTATGGAGCAATCTTCTTTGCCTCATTTAATTTTCTTGTGCTGAATTCCTGCTTTCTAATAATGTATATTTACATTGTATTTTTTACATATTACATTTTTTACTTTTGTATATTCTTTTACATTTTACCTTTCTGAGTTATTGTTTGGCTAAAATGTTTCTTTTTTAATGGATGATTTAAGCTCATTCATATTTGTTGAAATAACAGGTATGCTTGGTTTGAGTTGTCACATATTTTATATTTTTTTGTTTTAGTCTTCCAGTATGTTCACTAGGCTTTGCTTTTGGTTGTATGGCTCTTTTGATATTTAGAAATGTTTTCGTTTTTGTTCTAATGTTACCTTTTATGATTGTAATTTCTTATGATAGACTTAATTTTATAATTCTTTAAATAGTATGAATTTCTTTCTATGACAAATGTTAAAATCGTTGTTTTGTCCCATTGCCCTCCTTTTTGTCTACAATCCAATATTAGTCAATAAAATCATCTTTCTTTGTGTTCACCTTTGAAGTGTTAAATATGCTTCTACTTTTGTTACTTGATCTTTTAATTTTGAATGTTATTATTTGAAACCCCACCCCCTCCCATGTAACAGGTGAAGCAATTATCCAACTTAATCTATTTCCCATTTTCTTTTCCCTTTCTCCTCCCATTTTTTGTTAGTCGTATCAATTTATATATGGTCAGATCACATTGCACATAAATATTGATTTGCCACACTGATCTCTACATTTGTACTAATATTATTTCAATAGTGACATATTAAATTAAATGTCACATTGCACATAAATATTGATTTGCACACTGATCTCTACATTTGTATTGATATTATTCCAATAGTTACATATTAAATTAAATGTTCACAACCATCCTGTAGTCATGGTCTTTGCAATAATCTCTTGGGCTAAAGTTCATCCTTTAGTCGTTTTCTTGGGGAGAGCTCACGGGGACAATATTCCCTGAGTTTGTGTGTGTCTATAGTCTTTATACCTGAACAACAGCTTGGCTGGATGGTAAATCCTTAACTCACACTTTCTTTTCTTTTTTTTTTTAAATGTTAAACAGAGTTAGCTACTGAAGCTTGTAACTCACTCAGCTTTTGTTTTTTTTCATCTATTTTTATTTATTTATTTATTTTTGACAGAGAGAGAGAGAGAGAGAGAGAGAGAGAGAGAGAGAGAGAGAGAGAGAGAGAGAGAGAGAGAGAGAACTGAACTGGGGGAGCTCCCAGCCCAGCACATGGTTCCACACCGGCCGGGGTCGGGACTTGATCCTCGGTCCCCAGCGCTGCAGTGAGCGCTTAACCCACTGAGCCATCCCGGCTTCCCCTCTTTTCTTGATTATCTTTCAGGTATTCCCATACATTCTGCTAGCATTGAATATTTCTGTTAAGAAATCTGAAGGCAATCTGTTTTTTTCTTTTCTTTTCTTTTATAAGTAACTTTATTTTGGGAGTGAGATACCTGGATGCCCAATGAATTCTTTATTTTTATGATCCAATAATTATATGTTTCAATCAATTTTCTATGGCTCATGCTATGTCCTTTGATTTGAGTTGTACATCATTAGTTGTAACATGGTTTCATTCCACACAGGTGGGGCTGTGCGGGATGGGAACTGAACCAGGGGCCTCCCACATGGAAGGTGAGAACGTTCAGTGCTGAGCAATCCCAGCCATTACCAGTTGTGCCGCAGTTCAGCATATGGGTTACTTGGGCTGGGTCTGGGAATCGAACCCCAGACCTTGAGATTGCAAGGTAAGCACTCAACCACTTAGCTATCCTGGCATCCCCTCCAGAAAGATTTTTAAATTTATACCTTGAGGGGATGCCGGGGTAGGTCAACAGGTTGAGCGCTTGCCTTGTAATGTAAGGTCTGAGGATCAAATCCTGGCCCCAGCCCATGCAAACCCATGGGCTGAACAGCAGCGCAATTGGTAACTGCCGGATGGTGGTGAAGGTTCTTTCCTCTCATGCAGGAGGCCTCCAGTTCAGTTCCCACCTGGTACAGCCCCACATCCACCTGTGTGGAATGAAACTATTAGTCACAACTAATGGTGTGCAACTGTGGAGACTGCCCAGGGCCCTCCCCCTTCTCTCTGTCTCTGTCTCTTTCTCTCTCACCTTCTCTCAAACATTAAAATAAATCTTTAAAAAACTTATATCTTGAAATATATCTTGACCTACTTTATAAATACTTAAATGTTCTTTTGGTTTGGTTTTCTTTTTCAGGGATTCTAATTTTGTGTTGAGTCATATCTCATTTATCTATCTTCTACATCTAACATTTCCCCCCTAGTTCTGGACTGTCCAGTATGGTATCCACTAGCCACATGTGGCCAGTTAATTAATTAAAACTATATTTAATTAAGAATTCATTTCCTCAGTTTCACTAACCACATTTCATGTGCTCAGCAGCCACACACGGCTAGAGGCTACCACGTGGGAATATATATATATTTCATCATCATAGAACATTCCATTGAACAAGGCACTCATTTGAAGAGTTATTTATTGTTTGTTTGTTTGCTTGTTTGAGAGACAGAGAGAAGGGGGAGGGCCCAGACCAGTCTCCATAGTTGTACATCATCAGTTTTCGACATGGTTTCATTCAACACAGGTAGATATGTGGGGCCATACAGGGTGGGAACCAGGCCAGGGGCCTCCCACATGGGAAGCACACCCTAGGCAGGAAACAAACTGGGGGCCTCCCACATGGGAAGCACATCCCAGTTCAGCATGTGGGTCCACATGGGCTGGGCCAGAACTGGGACTTGATCCTTGGACCCTGACGCTGCAGAGCTAGCGCTCAACCTGCTGAGCCATCTTGGCACCCCTGGGGACACTCATCTGAATTTGAACTTTTTCTTAGTTTCATTTCATTTTGTTTTGTCACTTCTGCCCTCTATGTCCCTTCCTGTGACATTCAGAGATGGTTTGTCTTTCCTCTTGTATTTCTCTCTTAAGTTTGACCAACACTTATTTCATCTGTTTTCTTGCCATCTCTTCCTTGATTTCTTGCATTTCTGCTATGAAGCCTTTCCTCATTGAGGCAGTTACTTATTTTGTTTGTTTATAGTTAACTTTTGGTCAGATTTTAATCTGTTCCTTGTCTGGTTCTTCATTTCTTAATTTTTTCTATTCCTTCCCACTTCTGTTCATATAGTATCTGTAATGCCAATTCTTTTTTATTACTATTTTTGCAATGACTTGGATTTTTCTGGCCCAACTATTTGTAGGAGGCTCCGTCAGTGAGTGTGTTATGTGGACATTTTCTGAGATCTGCCTTGGCTGGGTCGTTTCTCTATTCTCTTACCGTTTTTCTACTTCTACCCACACAGCTCCTGACCAGTTGCTTTTTGCCTGGTGATTTCCAACTCTCATCTCCTGTGGTATGTAAAGGATGTAGGTTGCTCACTTCAGGGTGAGCCCTTTACCCACAGGAAATGTAGTTTTACTAATATTTTCTGAGATCTGTCACCTCTGGCCTCTTTCTGCTCACTTAATTCCCTGTGTTATCTGTTGTGCTTGAGGCCTGTGTAGCCTAGTCTGTGATGCTTTGGGACGTACTTGTGCATCTTTTTTTTTTTTGAAGATTTATTTTATTATTTTTGAGAGAAGGAGAGGGTGAGGGAGAGAGAGAAAGGGGTGGGCCCAGACCAGTCTCCATTGTTGTACATCATTAGTTATGACATAGTTTCATTCCACACAGGTGGATGTGGGGCCGCGTGGGGCAGAAATCAAACTGGGGGCCTCCCTCATGGGAGGTAAGAACCTTCACCACCAAGCCATCCCAGTGGTTACCAGTTGTGCTGCAGTTCAGCGTATGGATTTGCACAGGCTGGGGCTGGGAACCAAACTCTAGACCCCATGAGTGTGAGGCAAGCACTCAACTGCTGAGCTATCCTGGCATCCCCTGTATTTTTGAGTATACAGATTATATCTGTCACTCAGTCTTGTTGATATTGGGGTTTACTTGTTGCCCATATATCTTTTTTGTTTTAAGATTTGTTTTATTGTTTTGATAGAGAGAGACAGAGAGAAAGGGGAGGGCCCAGAGCAGTCTCCATAGTTGTACGTCATTAATTTAGGACATAGATTTCTTCCACATAAGTGGGCCCAGGCCACTCAGGCTGGGTATGGGGCCAGGGGCCTCCCACATGAAGCACACCCCAAGCAGGAGCCAAACCAGGGGCCTCCTGCATGAGAAGCTTGCCTGAGCAGGAACCAAACTGGGAGTCCCCCACATGGGAACCACACCCCAGTTCAGCATATGGGTCTACACAGGCTGGGGCCGGGACTCAAATCTCGGACCCTGGGTCTGCAAGGTGCGAACTCAACCTGCTGAGCCATCCCAGCATCCCAATCCCCAATATATCTTGCAATTTTTGCAAGGTATCTATATGAAGAGAACAATTGCTTTACTAATCCCTTTTGATCACAAGCTTTGACCTCTTATTAACCTACATATTGGATATTTTAATTATTATCATTTTAGAACATGTTTGTTCACATTCGCCTACATACTTACAATTCTTT
This sequence comes from Craseonycteris thonglongyai, assembly GCA_004027555.1. NCBI lineage: Eukaryota > Metazoa > Chordata > Mammalia > Chiroptera > Craseonycteridae > Craseonycteris > Craseonycteris thonglongyai. Next base: position 135,423 of record PVKE010000413.1, read on the forward strand.
TAGCCTACCATTCTTTCTTGCATCTCAGACCTCCTTACTGGGGGCATTTTTCTTCTACCTGAATTACACCCTTTAGAAATTCCTACAGTGAAGGCTAGTTGTTTTTTATTTATATGAAGATATCTTTAGTTCATAATTTTTCTTGAAAGATCATTTTCTGGCATATAATTTTAGGTTGCTGGCTATTTTCTCTCAGCACTTTGGGCATCACTGTAATATTCTAAAGTTTGCTGTTGTTATTGAAAAGCCTGCTATTAGTCAGTATGTTGTTCCTTTATAGGTAATTTGCCTTTTCTCTTTAGCTGCTTTTAAAGCCTTCTCTTTGTCTTTGATGTTCTAAATTTTACTATATTGTTTTTAGATGTGGTTCTTTTTAAATTGATCTTGCTTGGTATACATTCTGCATCATAAATCTGAGGGTTCATATTTTTCAAATGGTATGGAAAATTCTCAGTAATTGATTTTCCAAACATTGCTTCTTTTTAGTCTCTATTTACTTCCTCTGTGACTGATTAGATTATATTAGACATTCTAGTTCTGTTTCTCGTAATCTTTCTTTCAGAGTTTTTTATCTTCTTATCTGTGGTTCTTTTTAGGTCTCTTGTTGTTCACTCATACTATGAGTGCACTTTTATTTCTTTAAGTATTTCAAACATTTAGAAATATTATGGGGGAGGCCAGGATGGATCAGTGGGTTGAGCACTTGCTTTGCAACCCTGAGGACCAATGATCGAATCCCAGCCCCGGCCCATGTAGACCCATATGCTGAACTGGGGAGTGTCCCCAGTTTGGTTCTCACCAGGGTGAGACTCCTGCCCAGTTCCTCCCTGTGCAGCCCCGCGCCCACCTGTAGAGTGAAACTATGTGGAAAAACCGATGATGTGCAACTATGGAGACTGTTCTGGGCCGTCCCCCTTCTCTTTGTCTCTGTCTCTGTATCTCTCTCTCTCTCAAAAATAATAAAAATAAATCTTTAAAATGTATAAATATACTTCTACACACAATGAAGAAAGACATGGATGGAGGTGGCAGTCTTTATTCTACAACTGCTTCTGATGATGCAGTTGGTATGTATGACTTCCCCACTCTGTAATTTGTGTCATGTTCCCTTTGTTTTCACACAGGCACTCAGTGGGCTGGAGTTTCTTATCAAACTTCCCGTCACAGGGATCTGGGCCCTTGATAATTCTCTCCTTAGAGGGGCATGGTATTCTTCCATGAACTTGTTCCATAGGAAGGGGTGGTGAGGCCTGCTCCAGAACAGCAGACTCCTACTGAGAAGCTGTGACTTTTCTCCCCTTGATAGTCAAGGTTATTCAGGACCAGTCACTCTAGTTAACACCATGACCCCCTTGGCCAAATTATTTGTGGTATAGAAGCTCCAAGTTACCAGCATTGAAAACATTGTTTTTTCTTCCCTTTATAAAAGCAGTTATCTCTTATTTCCCAAATCCTCAGTCAGCAGAGCTCCAAGTCATAAGGATGAAATGCAATCATTTGTTAAGTCATTTGATTTAATCATGAAAGGCACTATCTCAGTTACACCTCATGGTTCCCATGCCTACATATTCTAATTATAGGAGAAGCAATGCATACCGATACATTGGTTCATGATTCCAGACATACAATAAATACATGCCTCAGGCCAATAGCCCAAGCTCCTGAGGTGTTGTACTATTTGGAGGATCAACTGGATCTTTGCCAGGTTACCCTGATGTATAAGGCACACTGATGGTGCAGGCATGGAGAGAGTATGAGTAGTATAGCCATAGAGTTTACTATGTCTTCAGAAGTGCCCGGGCCTAGTCCTGTAGGTATTAGCCTTCCAGCTAATGATCAAGTGTGGCTGGGAATGCCCAGCTCACATCTAGGTAGCTCAGATACCTCTTAGTGGGCAGCTTTGATATGTACAGCAGCATTTGGGCTCCACAAAGACCCAGGAGCAAGGCTACAACAGTTTGCCAATGAGGCCGTAGCTTTGCTCAGTCACTGGGGGGCTTCTGCTCACATTCCTACGAAGGCCTGCCATAGACTCCATAAGGCGTCCCATCTGCCACTCGTTCATGCAACGCCATTGGATCCACTGGGTCATGATGGCTAAGTGAAAACCTTCCCTGCCTCTTCATTATGGCTTTCCAGTGATGTACCTCAAGTCAGTCTTGAGTGTATCGCACCCCTTCTTCCATCCCAGGGACTGGCATGGTTTTGGTACCCCAAGTAAAGGCCCCCTCATTCTGGAACTTGAGGACTTAACTGTAAAGCAAGATCCTTGCCCCTTACCCAAAGTGCAACAGGCCTCCAGTGTATATGGCCTTCCTTGCCATGTCTTCTTTCCTACCTTTATAATATGAACAAAAACAAAACAAAAAAACAAAAACAAAGATCACCTGATATTGAGAAAGACCTATAGCATAAAAGTGGAAAACCAAGATAAAAAATAGAAAAAAGATCTGATAACAGAGACAGTTCATGAAATGGAATAGAAACAATAACAACAAATAATTAATACTGTAATCTCAAATATATAGCTTTTGGAAAACAAAAACAAGTTATAATACTGTGTAAAAGGGAACAAAGAACAGAAAAGAATCTTGGAAATTATAACTATGATTGCTGATTTTAGGAAGGTGATAATGGAAGCATATTTTTAAATTAAATTTTTATTGTATAATTAAGATAAAATAAAATGTACATGTATAAAGTATAAATTTACAAGTTTTGACATATATATATGTATATCCATGAAACCATCACCACAATCAAGATAACGTATCCATTACCTCCAAATGTTAGGTCAGGCCTCTTCATGATTCTTTTCTCTTATTCCCTGCCTCCTCTTCCAAACAACCTATGGTATATGTCAATGGATATAAATATACTATATACTTCTTTTTATCTAGCTTTTTCATTTAGCATAATTATTTCAAGATTTATCTATGTTGTGGCATGGATCAATAGTTCATTCCTTTTGATTGCTGAGTAATATTCCATTGTGTGGATATACCACACTTTGTTTACCATTCACCTGTGGATGGCTATTTGGATTATTTTCTATTTTAACCATTAGAAATAAAGCTGCTATGAACATTCATGAACAAGCTTTTATGGACCTATATTTTCTTTCTCCTGGGTATATTCCTTGTAGAGGAATGGCTGGATTATATGGCAGGTTTATGTTTAACTTTTTAAGAAACTGTCAAATTGTTTTCTAAAGTGGTTATACCATTTCACATTTCCAATAGAAGTGTATTAGAGTTCCAGTGATTCTACATCTTCATCAATACTTAGCATAGTCAGTCATTTTAATTTTTAAAACAGTTTTATTTTATTTTATTTATTTCAATTGTTAAATTTATTGGGGTGACATTGGTTGGTAAAAATTACTTAGGTTCCAGGTGTACAATTCTACATTACATCATCTATGTATTGCATTATGTGCTCACCACCCAGAATCAGCTCTCTCTCCATCACCATATATTTGATGCCCACCCTCCCTTTCTCCCTTACCCTCAGGTAATCACTAAGCTATTGACTATGTCCATGAGTGTTTGTTTCTTTGTTACTTTGTTTTATATTTCACATATAAATGAAATAATATGGCTCTTGATTTTTTTCAATCTCACTTATTTCTCTTACTATGATGATCTCAAGGTCCATCTGTGTTGTGGCAAATGGCAGTATTTCATCTTTTCTTATTGCTGAGTAGTATTCCATTGTATAAATCAGGGGTCTCCAAACTTTTCAGCCCGCAGGTCGCATTAACTATCAAACAGCAGTTTGGGGGCCAACTACACACTCGAAGTCCAAATAAAAAAGAATCAAAACATAGATGTTGTTTTTAATTATTTATTTAATTTTTTTTTTTTTTTTTCAGATAAAAAGGTCTCCACGGGCCAGATGAGAGGGACTTGCGGACTGCATCTGGCCCACGGGCCATAGTTTGGAGACCCTTGGAAATGTATCACAACTTCTTTATCCAGTCATCTGTCAAAGGACACTTTGGTTGTTTCCATGACTTGGCCACCATGAACAGTGCTGCAATGAACGTTGGGGTACATATATCTTTTCAGACAAGGTTTTCAAGTTTTTGGGTAGACACCCAGAAGAGAGATTGCTGGGTCATATGGCAATTCCATTCTTAATTTTTTGAGGAACCTCCATGGTGTCCTCCATAGCGATTGTACCAATTTACATTCCCACCAGCAGTGCACGAGGGTTCCTTTTTGTCCACAGCCTCTCCAGCACTTGCTATCCCTTGTCTTGTTGATTATAGCCATTCTAACAGGTGTGAGGTGGTATCTCATTGTGGTTTTGATTTGCATCTCCCTAATTGCTAGTGAAGTGGAGCATTTTTTCATGTATCTGTTGGCCATATGTATGTCTTCATGGAAGAAGTGTTTGTTCAGGTCTTCTGACCGTTTTTTAATGGGACTTAAGATAGCTTTATTGAGATATAATTTACACACCATAAAATTTGTGCATTTGAAGTATAGAATTTAGTAGATGATGGGCTAGTTCAGCAGGTTGAGAACTTGCCTTGCAACCACAAGGTCTGGGGATAAAATTTCGGCCCCGACCCCAAACACCCATATGTTGAACTGCAGTGCAACTAGTAACTACCGGATGGCTCAGCAGCAAAGGTTCTTGCCTCCCATGGGGGAAGCCCCTGGTTCAGTTCCCTCCCTGCGCGACCCCACATCCACCTGTATGGAATGAGACCATGTCACAACTAATGATGTACAACTATGGAGACTGCTTTGGGCCCTTCCTCCCCTTCTCTCTGTCTCTCACCTTCTCTCCAATAAAATAAATCTTAAAAAAAACATTTTTTAAGTATACAATTTAATGATTTTTAGAATATTTACACAGTTGTGCAACCATCACCACTATCTAACATTAGAATATTTTCATCATTCCCTAGAAAGCCTCATATCCATTAGCAGTCACTTTCTACTCCCTTCTCCTCCATATTCTAGGCAACTACTAATCTTTTTGTCTCTAGGTCTGCCTATTTTGGATGTTTTATGTAAATTGAATCATATGATATGTAGTGTTTCTTGATTGGCTTCTTTTACTTATTATGTTTTCAAGGTTTATCCATGTTGTAGCATGTATTGATACTTCATTCCTTTAAAAAAATTTTCAATTCTAAAATAATTGTAGATTCGCATGAAATTGCATAGATAGTACACACACACACACAAAGAGAGAGAGAGAGAGAGAGAGAGAGAAGGAGATCCTGTTTACTCTTCACCCAGTTTCTTCAAATGGTTACATCTTGCTGAACTAGAGCATATTATGAAAATCCAGACTTTGACATTGATACCTGATGTGTGCATCACTTTATCACACATTTATATAACTGCCACTACACTATACTATCACCACAATACACCACTATACTATACTATCTCTCTTGGCCACTCCTCCCATCATCCCTAACCAGTGGCAACTGCTAATTCACTTTTCATTTCTATAATTTTGTCATCTCAAGAATGCTATATAAATGGAATCACACAGTGTATGATCTCTTGAGAGTATCATAATGAATTTTCCCCAATGTTCAAAAAAACAAGTATAACTAAATAGATAATGAAACCAAAACCTCATAGATGACACTGATAATAAAACTAAGTGACAAACCCAAAAATAACAGAAAGTGGGGCCAAAACAATAACCCCACACCTGCCCAGTGTCAGCATATGTGTGAGAAAAAGCAGAGGAAAGAGAGACCTGAAAGACCAGAAAAAAGGAGAACCATAAAAGAAGCCCCCAAAGTATCACTGGAAAATAAAAGGGGGGGGGGGAGCGTTTCTGAGAAGAGTAGCAGAAACCATGAAGGGTTGTGTTCACTCCAGGAGCTAGTCAGTGCAAGGACATCCCTGGGAGGGTCTGATGGGGCTGGAGAAGTCTAGCACTATTCACTTATGAGACTCACATCCCAGGACCTCCACCCTGAGGAGAAGCTGGAGAGTGGAATCAAAGCTGAGCAGAACAGGAACAATATAAGGAGCAAAGAAAAAATAAAGGCAAAAGAAAATTGGAGGTTGGAAATAGAGCCCCCTCCAAAAAAATCCAGAAAGCAAAATGCCATGTATATAAATCTTACACACAAAAAGAAAACTTTGTGAATTTAGAAAAGTCTTGTGACCACACTGCCTTTTAAAAGTTTGGGGAAACTAGTTTGATATAAAAATGAGCAACAAGGGATACTGGATAGCTCAACAGGGTGAGCGCTTGCCTCACAACTGTGAGGTCCGGGGATTGAATCCCGGCCTCAACCCATGCAAACCCATATGCTGAACTGCAGCACAACTGGTAACCACTGGGATGGCTCAGCAGTGAAGGTTCTTGCCTCCCATGCAGGAGGCCCCCAGTTCAGTTTCTGCCCCAGAAGGCCTCACATCCACCTGTGTAGAATGAAACCATGCCACAACCAATGATATATAATTATGGAGACTGCTCTGGGAACCTCCCCATTTCTCTCTGTGTGTCTCTCTCTCACTTTCTTTGAAACAATAAATCTTTTAAAAAAGAAAAGAAAAAAAGAGAGAGCAAGAGAGCAACAGAGGGGAAAAAGGCAGGATGCCCACTTTCAATACTTTTATTCCTTGCAGTACTGGAAGTTCTGACCAGAGCAATTAGGCAAGAAAAAGAAATAAAAGGCATTCAAGTTAGGAAGGAAGAAGTAAAATTGTCTATGTTTACAGAAGATATGATCTTATATAGAAAATCCTAAAGAGTCCACAAAAAACTGCTAGGACTAATAAACAAATTCAGCAAAATAATGGGTTACAAATTCAGCACACAAAAATTACTTGCTTTTCTACACACTAACAATCTGAAAAGTAAATTATAAAAAGTACTCTCATTTAAAATAGCATCAAGGGGAAGCCAGGATGGCTCAGTAGGTTGGGTGCTTGCTTTGCAGCACCGGGGACTGGGGATCGAGTCCCGGCCCCAGCCTGTGCAGACCCATATGCTGAGCTGGGGAGCTCCCTCAGTTCAGTTCTCTCTCTGTCTCTGTCTCTGTCTCTGTCTCTGTCTCTGTCTCTGTCTCTCTCTCTCTCTCTCTCTCTCTCTCTCGTCAAAAAAAATAAATAAATAAATAAATAAAAACCTTAAAATAAAATAAAATAAAATAAAATAGCATCAAAAAGAATAAAATGCTTAGGAGTTAACCAAGGAAATGAAAGACAATGAAAACTACAAAATACACATATTTTCTATCAAAATGGCAGAGTAGGTAAACACTGTGCTCACCTCCTCTAATGACCACATCAAAATTACAGCTGAACTACAGAACAATCATCATTGAGAGCCACCTGAAATCTAGCTGAAAAGAAGGGCTATAACTAAGGACATACAGAAGAAACCGTGTCCAGATGGCAGGAGGGGCGAAACAGGCTGGTCCTACATCTGCATGTGGCAGTTATAAAATCCAGAGGGCTAGCTCAGCTGCAGAGCACCCCCCCATCCCCCTTGAGGAGCACAAGGTCCCAGCTCCACACCAGACTCCCCAGCCCAGGGTTCCAGAGTTGAAAAGAAACAACTTCACACATCTGGCTGTGAAAGCCAGTGTAGACTGTGACTGACTGAGATGTGGAATCGCTGGAGTCCTGGGTGCTCCTCTTAAAGGGTCCGCATACAAACTTAATCCCTGGCCAACTCACTTGCTCTGAGCTCCAGCACTGGGGCAGTAGCTGGAAAGACTCCAAGGACATACAAGAGGAAATTAATTGTCTCAATTTAGGGTGAGGTTTGGAGGGGACAGCTTTATCTCAGAGAGAAGTGCTGGCAGGAGCCATTGTTCCTTTGTTCAGCCCCTCTTCACCTCCATCCTAGTGTGTAGACTTAGGCAGGTGCCATATCCGAGTATCAACCTAGCAACACCCTCCGCCCTACTCCTGGCGATTCCCTAAGGCCTTTGCCCACCCAAAATGTGGGTCTGCCCAAGACATTTCCAGTGGCTTTTCCATACAAACAGCCTGTCTTGACTCATGCTGCAGACTTTCCTAAAATCTCTCATAGGTTCACAAACCCCAAACAAGCAGCATCTGGCCTCGGTGTGCCCCATGCCTCTTGCTGGGCAGCTGAAGCCTGGCATTGATTCGAGGCTTGGCATGTCCCAGGCACCTTCAAGCCCAGTGTGGGTGGTGGCCTTCTACGGATTGCTTTGTGGTTTATTCCAGGTGGCCCCAGGCAAGGCACAGGCTGCACCTAAACTTGGCCTAGGTGGGGCAGAGGACAGCATGCTCCATGGCTGGCTTCAGACAGAGCTGGAGCACCACTTGGCTGCCTCCATGAATGACACACTGAAAGGGCAGACTGGGCAGGCCCCAGAGCCCTGCTAAAGTGAATCCTGTTCAATAGTGTCAGCCCCAGCACAATAGCTTCTCCACTGTAGTCACAGCCAGTCCTCATGACCAATCAGCAGGAGGCTTAATCCCTCCCACTGACATGCAAATAGCAGCCAAGGCCCAAATTACAACAGGAAGGTGCACAAAACCCACACAAGGGACACACCTAGAGCACCTGGCTCAGGTGACCAGGGAGACTGTGCCACTGAGCCCCACAGGACACCTACTACATAAGGTCACTCTACTAAAACCAGGAGGCATAGCAGCCCTACCTAATACATAGAAGCAAACACAGGGAAGCAGACAAAATAGGGAGACAAAGAAACATGTTCCGAATGAAGGAACAGAACAAAGCTCAGAAAAAGAATGAAATAAAATGGAGTAAAGCAATATACCAGAAGTAAAGTTCAAAGTGCTAATTATAAGGTTGCTAAATGATTTCAGGGAGAATTTCAACAAAGAGATAGGAAACAGAAAAATGGAGATAGAAAACATAAAAAAGAACCAGTCAGAAATGAAGACTACAATAACTGAAATAAAGAATACACTAGAAGAAATCAACAGTAGATTAGAAAAAGCAGAGGATCAAATCAGCAATTTAGAAGGTAACAGAAAACACCCAATCAGAACAGCAAAAAGAAAAAAAAATTAAATAAATGAGGACAGTTTAAGGGGCCACTGGGACAACATCAAGCATACCAACATTTCCATTAAAGGGGTACCAGAAGGAGAAGAGAGAACTAGGAATCGAAAATGTATTTGAAGAAATACATTCCCTAATCTGGTGAAGGAAATAGGCACACAAGCCAAGGAAGCAGAGAGTCCCAAACAAGATCAACCCAAAGAGGACCACACTAAGACACATCGTAATTAAAATGCTAAAGGTTGGGAAAGCAGGGGATGGCTCAGTGGGTTAAGCGCTCACTTTGCAGCCCTGGGGACCGAGGATCAAATTCTGGCCCTGGCCTGTGCGGACCCATATGCTGAACTGGGGAGTGCCCCCAATTCGGTTCTTACGGAGGTGAGACCCCAGCCCAGTTCCTGCCCTGTGCAGCCCCGTGCCCACCTGTGAAATAAAACTATGTGGGAAAACCAATGATGTGCAACTATGGAGACCGTTCTGGGCCATCCCCCTTCTCTTTATCTCTGTCTCTGTATCTCTCTCTGTCAAAAACAATAAAAAATAAATAAATCTTTAAAATGTTAAGGTTAAAGACAAAGAGAGAATCTTAAAAGCAGCCAGAGAAAGGCAGTTAGTTACATACAAGGAGCTTCCATAAAATTGTCAGCTGATTTCTCAAGAGAAATTTTGCAGGTCAGTAGCAATTAGCATGAAATATTCAAAGTGATAAAAAGCAAGGACCTATACCAAGATTTCCCAGAAAAGCTATCATTTAGAATCGAAGGACAGACAAAGAGCTTCCCAGACAAGAAAAAGGTAAAGGAGTTAGTTCATCATCACCAAACTAGTATTACAAGAAATGTTAAAGGGCCTTCTTTAAGAAGAAAAAGAAAAAAAAATGAATAAAAAAATGGTAATAACTACGTATCTATCAATTATTTCAAATGTAAATGGATTAAATGCTCCAATCAAAAGACTTAGGAGAGCTGAATGGATACAAAAACAAGACCTTTACATATGCTGCCTATAAGAGACTCACTACAGATAAAAAGACACATACAGACTGAAAGTAAAGGAATATAAAAAGATATTTAATAAAAATGGAAACAAAAATAAAAAGCTGGGGTACCAATACTTATACCAGACAAAATAGACTTTAAAACAAAGGCTATAACCAGAGCCACAGAAGGACCCAGTAATTCCATTTCTGGGTATTTATCCAAAGAAACCTGAAATGCTACTTTGAAGGAACATGTGCATCCATATGTTCATTGCAGCATTATTTATAATAGCCAAGGTAGGGAAGCAGCTGGGATATCCATTAATAGACAAATGGGTAAAAAAGGAGGTGGTACATATATACAATGAAATATTGCTCAGCAATGGAAGGGAATGAGTTCTTGCTATCTGTGGTAGCATGGATGAACCTGGAGGGTATTTGTGCTGAGTGGAGTATGTCACACAGAGAAAGACAGATGCAACGTGATTTCGCTTACAGGTAAAATCTAAAGAACAAAATAAACAAACAAAACAGAAACAAATTCATAGATCCAGAGAACATTTTGAGGGTTGTCAGATGGGAGGGGTGGATGAAAAAGGGGAAGGGATTAAAAAGTACAAATTAGTTGTCACAAAGTAGTCATGAAATAATCTTGTAATGACTATTTATGGTGTCAGATGGGTACTAGATTTGAGCTGATAGATGGAAGGGGAGTTGGGAGACAGGGTGAAAAGGGTGAAAGGATCAAGAAGTACAAATTGGTAATTATAAAATATCTTGGGGATGTAAGAAATAGCATCAGAAATCTAGTCAATAATAATGTAATAAATAACTGTATGTATGGTGTCAGACTGATTTATCAGGATCATAACCTTGTACGTTATATAAATGTCTAACCACTATGTTGTACTACTGAAACTAATATACTCTTGTATTTCAACTGTAATTGAGAAATTAAAAATTATTTTAAAAACTACAAAATATTACTGAAAGAAATTAAAGACATAAATAAGTAGAAATATATCTTATGTTCAAGAATTAGAAGACAATATTGTTAAAATGTCAACACTACCCAAATTGATTCACAGACTCAATGCAATTCCTATCAAAACCCAATGACCTTTTTTGAAGAAATAGGAAAATCCATCTTAAAATTTAAATGGACTCCCAAAGGACCCCAATCAGCCAAAACAATCTTGAAAAAGAACAAAACTAAAGGACTCGGATTTCAAAACTTACTGCAAAGCTGCAGTAATCAAAACAGCATGGTACAGGCATAAAGATAGAAATATAGACCAGTGGAATAGAATGGAATGCCCAGAAATAAATCCTCACATATATGAGTATGATCAAATAATTTTTGACAAGGATGCATTCAATGGGGAATAGAATAGTCTTTTCAACAAACAGTGCTGGGGAAACTGGATAGCCACATTCAAAAGAATGAAGTTGGACCCTTACCATATGCAAAAATTCAGTGTGAATCAAAGTGCTAAATGTAAAATCTAAAACAATAAAAACTCTTACGGGAAAGCCAGGATGGCTCAGCGGGTTAAGCGCTCGCTTTGAAGCCCCGAGGACCGAGGATTGAATCCCGGCTCCAGCCCAGGCAGACCCACTTGCTAAACTGGGATGTGCTTCCCAAATGCGGTGAGGCCCCCAGTTCAGTTAAATAAATAAATAAATAAATAAAATAAAATAAAAATAAATAAAATAAAATAAAATAAAATAAAATAAAAACTCTTACAAGAAACATAGGAGAAAAGTTTCACAACACTGGATTTGGCAATAATGTCTTGAAGATGACACCAAAGGCACAGGCAGCAAAACAAACAAAAAAAAGAAATAAAATAGACAAACTTTGGTGCATTGAGAGACACTATCCACAGAGTAAAAAGGTAATCCACAAAATGAGATAAAATACTTGCAAGCCATACATCTGATAAGAGATTAATATCCAGGGGAAGCCGGGATGGCTCAGCAGTTTGAGTGCTCAGTTTGCAGCCCTAGGGTCTGAGGATCAAATACCAGCCTCAACCTGTGCAGACCCATATGCTGAACTGGGTGTGCCCCCTGTTCGGTTCTCACCTGGGTGAACTTCCCATGTGGGAGCCCCCCCCAGTTCAGCCCCCAGCTTGAGGGGGCCATGCCTCCCATGTAGGAGGCCTCTGGTCTAGTTCCTGCCCTGTGGGGCCCCCGCCCACCTGTGTGGAATAAAACCGTGTTGAAAAACTGATGGCGTACAACTCTGGAAACTGCTCTGGGCCCTCCCCCTTCTCTCTGTCTCTCTGTCAAAATAATAAAATAAATCTTTAAAGAGAGAGAGCTTAATATGCAGAATATAGAGAGAACTCCTAAAACTCAACAACACAAACAACTCAATTAAAAAATAGGCAAAGGGCTTGAATAGACATTTCTCCAAAGATATACAAATGGGTAACATGCACATGAACAGATGTTCAACATCACTAACCATTAGGGAAATGCAAATCAACCCTACAGAAAGATATCACTTAACATTTATTTGAATAACCACCATGAAAACAAACAAACAAACAAGCAACAAATGTTGGTGAGAATATGGAGAAATTAGAACTCTTGTGCATTGTTGGTGGGAATGTAAAATGGTACAGCCACTGTGGAAAATGATATAGTGGTTTCTCAAATAATTAAACATAGAATTACGTATGAGGGGGAAGCCAGGATGGCTCAGTGGGTTAAGCGCTCACTTTGTAGCCCCGGGAACCGAGGATCAAATCCCAGTCCCAGCCCATGCAGACCCATATACTGAACTGGGGAGTGCCCCCAGTTCGGTTCTCACTGGGGTGAGACCCTGGCCCAGTTCCTGCCCTGTGCAGCCCCACGCCCACCTGTGGAATGAAACTATGTGGAAAAACCAACGATGTGCAACTATGGAGACTGTTCTGGGCCCTCCCCCTTCTCTCTGTCTCTCTCTCTCTCTCTCTCTCTCTCTGTCAAAAACAATAAAAATAAAATCTTTAGAATTATGTATGATTCAACAATTCCACTCATGGGTATATTCATATACCCAAATAAATTGAAAGTAGAGTCTCAAAGGATGTTTTGTGCATCCATGTTTATAGCAGCATTATTCACAGTAGCTAAAACATGGAAACAAACCAAGTATCTATCAATAGATGGATGGATAAAAAAAAATGTGGGGAAGCCGGGCTGGCTCAGTGGGTTAAGCACTCACTTTGCAGCGCCAAGGACCGAGGATCTAACCCCGGCCCCCGCCCGTGTGTATGTGCTGAACTGGGGAGTTCCCCCAGTTCAGTTCTCTTCCTCTGTACCTCTCTCTCTCTCTCTCTCTCTCTCTCTCTCTCTCTCTCTCTCTCTCTCTCTCTCTCTCTCCTGTCAAAAACAATTAAAAAAAAATGTAGGGGATGCTGGGATAGTTCAACAGAATGAACACTTGCCTTGCAACTGTGAAGTCTGGGGATTAAATCCCAGCTCCGGCTCATGCAAACCCATATGCTGAACTGCCCCCAGTTCAGTTCCTGCCTTGTGTGGCCCCACATCTACCTGTGTGGAATGAAACCACATCGCAGCTAATGATGTACAACTATAAAAACTGCTCTGGGCCCTCTCCCACCTCTCTCTCTATCCTCAAACAATAAAATAAATCTTTAAAAAAGAAATAGGAAATAATCAAAATGAAATAACAGAATTCAGAAATTAGAAATAAAAGATCTGGAAACATATGACCTCACTTATAGGTGGAATATAAAACTGAAAGTTACAAAGACACAGAGACCTATGGACACACTCAATAACTTGGTGATTGCCTGA